>CAUYRH010094994.1:0-78786 GCA_963574655.1 Perodicticus potto
CTTCTGGGTTAATTTCTGTTTCTAATAAGGGAAGGCATAGTATAGGTTCCTGTCCTCTATTTATATAAATGGTTGTTCCTGCTTTAGTTAGTATGTCCCTTCCCAAAAGGGGGCAGGACTTTCAGGCATGATTAGGAAGGCATGAAAGAACAGCCAGTCACCCCAATTGTAGCTTAAAGGCTAAGAGAAAAATTTGGTAACTGGCTTTCCAAACATGCCCTGTATAGTTACAGATTTGGGAGATAAAAGACCAGGGTTAGAGAGGAGTACAGAAAATGTTGCTCCAGTGTCCAGAAGAAATTCTGTCTCCTGGCCCTCCACTATGAGGCAAACCCGAGGCTCTTGAGGGATGATGACACAAGCTGGAGCCATGAGAATCTGCCCCAAGCACCCTCACTCCAGTTTGGGCACTGATGGGATCGCTGTCCCAGGAGGCCTTTGCCTCTGGGGACAGGCTACCCTCCAGTGATCAGCTTTACACTCAGAACAGGGGCCCAGTGGCTTGCCTAACAGGTGATTCTGCCAGAAGCAGTCTTTCCTGAAGTGGCCAGTCTGACCATATTGGAAGCACTTGTTCTTATCTCCTCTGGCTTCCTCTGCCACTGAATGGTGCCTGTTTGTTGGAGTGCCATTACTAGAGCTGTCATTATTTTTTTTTATCTCTTCTCTCTTTTTCCTTCCCTTCCTCCTGATTTCTACTATAAAAGCCCACCGTGGCCATTTTAAGAAGATTCTCCAGGTTATGATCTGGGCCTAGAGCCAATTTCTGGAGTTTTCTTCAAATGTCTGGGGCCACTTGAGTGATAAATTTATCTTTTAAAATAATTTGGCCCTCTAAGGAGTTGGGTGTTAACTAAGCGTATTTTCTCATCACCTCCCTAAGCTGCTCAAGAAAGGCTGAGGGACCCTCATTTTATTTCTGGTAAAGGGTAGACAACTTAGAATAGTTTATAGGTTTTTTCTTGGATTAATGTAAACCTTCCAGGACACATGTTGGAAAATGTTTATGCCACCAGTCTCTTTGTTTCTCAGGGTTCCTCCCATTCAGGACCCTTAAAGGGAACTGCCTGTCTTCCCATGGGGGTATCTGTCCTTTTCTCAGGAGCTATACTGCCATCAGTATTGGACATGAACCACAAATCACCCCACTTCCTAGTTTCATCTAAGACTTCATTTTTCTCGTTAAAAGTTAAAGTTTGATTTAGTAGTAGCATTACATCTCTCCCAGAGAGGTCAAAGCTTTGTCCTAACCCTTGCAGAATATCTATGTACTTCTCAGGGTTGTCAATCCCAAATCAACCTTAATTTGCTTCAAGTCTGCCAGAGAAAATGGAGTGTATACTTGCGCACTTCCCCTTTCACTGCCGGCAGTCTCCACTAGGGGACACAAAGATGGGTATGGTTGCTTTCTGGGGTTCCCAGTAGGACCAGAAAAAACTCTTGGACAGCCTCTCTCCTGGGGTTTTCTGAACACACGGAGTAAAGTGTGGGAGAAGTAGATGGAGGGTTTGAAATAGGTGGTAAGGGTGTCTCCCTTGAGAATCCCTGACTTTGAGGAAGTTACTATAATCAAGAGAGCAGAATCTATCTGACAGGTCTTACACAGTTGTGGGTTGTCCCTGAGGGAAAAGAAAGCTTGCACGTATGGTACTTGAGACCACTTTTCTTCTTGTTTACAAAAATTATCTAACTGAAAAATGGTGTCATAATTTATAGTACCCTTTGGAGGCCATTATTCGCCAATGGAGAGTTGATACTGAGGCCAGGTCTGGGTGCAGAAGAAAACCATACATTCCCTTTTCAGCGTCTGGGGATCAAATAAGTCCCAGTGCTTCAGAATACAGCCCATTGGAGTGTTCTGGCAGCACAGGCCAAAAATCAGGTATCCAGGAGTCTGGTCCCACCTCATGGAGGTCCCACCAGGCAAGAGAATGTTGCCTATCTGTGGGAAAGAACAAATGTCCAGCGTCTTAATCAATCCCACCCTGTATTTCTGGGTTGTTAAAGCATCCTTCGACCAACCCAAGAAGCCTTCTGCCAAACAAAGGAAGCATCCTTCCAATGCTTGGGAAAGAAACCCTGAGGAGAGTAGCCTCCTCAGCCTTGGTGCTTGTCTGGAATGAGCTACTCTTACCAGAGTACCCACTGGTTCTTCTGCACTTATTACTTATCAGAAGGACAGCCCGAGAAATCAGGTATCAGGGAGTCTGGTCCCACTTGATGCATATTCTGCCCATTTCTGCACCTGCTCCAGAGTATCAATCAAAGTGGGGATGAGCCCTGCCCTGGAGAAAACGGCTGTGTGGTGTTTGCACATTTAACCTTTCATTATTTCTACAAGCTTCTTCTTTCTTAATTTTTAAGAGACTGAACTGCAGCTGAGATTTAGGAAAATTTTTGCCTTGGGGAGTTGCCCTGGGCTTCTCTTTACAGGCCTCTAGTTTCCCAGAGAAGCCATGTAGGGGAGTCTTTTTGGCCTTTGTTTAGAGCTGACTTGTAATTAACATGATTTAGCCTTTGTTCTTACAAACATGAAAACACCAATTGAATTTAATTTTGCAATGAAAGGCAGCAAAAAACGATCTTATGACATACCTACAACATCCAAAGCATACTTAACAACATTTGAAAAATACCAGAATGAGTCCTTACAAACTTAACCAGTATATAAAGCAATCCTTTACCAACATTCAAAGATGTAAACTGCAAGGAGAGAGAGAGAAGCTGAAGACATCTATAGAGATTCCAGAGATAAATCTGAAAAGTTTGGGACCATGGAAGAGAAGAGAAGATAAAAGATGCTGGGAGAGCACAATTTTCAGAAGGCCCTTCCATGTCCTGGGGTCAGAATCATTGCTGGGTACCCCAGGGCCTCTGGGTGCTACTTCTTTGCTCAGCTCTTAACCAGAGAAAAGGAGTAAATAGAGAACAGTTTCAAAAGTCTTTTTATATTCCCTTCAACTCCTTTCTGAAGCCAAGGGGAATTGGAAAGTTTGTTCCCCAACAGCCTCTTGCCTTGACCTGGAGGTCACCAGCCACACTATGCACATTTACCCGCTGACAGGCATCAAAATTATTAGTCTCCATTATTATAACTATAGGGAAAAGCAGGATAGAGGGAAATGGTTCCATTAATTACCACAGTTCTTCAATTCCGAATGAGCACCCAAATATGACACCGGAATTTTGCTCTTCAGTAGGTCCTTGGTCTTGGGGATTCGAAGAATGAACCCATGGACTACAGATTGGTGGTAAGATAGGACTTTTATTAGAAGTTAGAAAGGAATACAGAAGAAGTAAAAAGCACCAGAGTTTCTAGAATGGGTAAACAACTAAAACTAACCGGGAAATCTCTATGCGGGCTCTTTTATCTAGGGATATTAGGTCTTGAGAATTATACCTAGCCAGGACTTGGCAAATAGGGACATGTTTTCATCATTCATGAGTGTTATTGACAAAAGAATGAATGCAGTCTCTCCAGCTCAGGGCAAAAGGTCAGAGTGTTCCCTTCATGAACTTGCCCAAGCCTAGAAAAGCTGGGGTCACCTGTCCAACCTAGAATGGGGTGGGGGAATCCTGTATCAAAAATACTATCAAATGGTTTAAGCTCTCTTTAAGGGAAAAAAAATTATTTAAAACCATAAAACAGATAACAAGGACTTGTGAGGTATGTCAGAGAAACAATCCTTCAAATCACCATGTAGCTTCCCCAGTTATATAGAAACAAAATAAATATCCAGGTAAAGATTGGCAAATGAATTTCACTCATCTCCCTAAAGTACATGGAATGCAATATTTGCTGGTATTTGTAGATACATTTACCAATTGGATTGAGGCATTACCTTGCAGGACAGAAAATGCTGAGGAAGTGGTAAAGGTATTAGTACCTGAGATTATCCCCAGGTTGGGACTTCCTTGGAGTTTGCAAAGTGAAAATGGGCCAGCCTTCAAGGCAGCTATTACACAGGGAATACCTAAAGTCCTGGGCATGAAATATCATCTACACTGCTCTTAAAGGCCCCAATCCTCTGGGATGGTAGAAAAAAAAAAAAAGAATGATAAAATCAAAGGACAGTTACGAAAGCTAACTCAAGAGACTCATCTCCATTGGACTAAATTACTTTCCGTTGTCCTCCTTAGAATAAGAAATTTACCTCAGAAACTCAGTTATAGCCCATTTGAATTATTATAAGGAAGACTCTTTTTAACTAATGATTTATTATTAGATCAGGAAATTACAGAATTAGTAAAACACATTACTTCTTTAGCTAAATTTCAACAAATCCTTAAGAACCTCCCAACTGCATTTTCACATTCAATACTAAAAGAGCTTTCCTCTCCTGGAGATCTAGTAATGATCAAAACTCTTTCCTCCAATACATCTTCCCTAACCCCAACTTGGGAAGGTCCCTTTTCTGCTATCTTGTTTTCTTCTATAGCTGTCAAAGTTATTGGAAAAGATTCCTGGATACATCATCCACTAGTAAAATCCTGGAACCCACCACCTCCTACATAAGTAGACCATGAAGAGAATCAACCACAGCCCATCTACACTTGTGAGCCTAAAGAAAATTTAAAGTTATTATTTAGAAGCCAGCAAGGAAAGTATTAACATAATTTTCTCTTGAAATCACTGACTTTATTATTTCTAACCTGACACCAATAGCATTGTAATTAACTCCCTCCCCTCACTGTTCTACTCTTACCTTTTAATATGCTAACCAGATTTGTGTCTGGCAGAGACGATGTCATCAGACCACAAACAGTAATGATGATTCCAGTCCAAGACCTGATTGTATTACGGACCCCTGGATTGCCCTCCCTCTGGAGAAACCCTAACTGTCCCCTTAGATCATTGCTCAGTCCAGTAGGAAGCAGTTAGATTGAGTCATCATCCTTTTTCCCTAGCAGCAGTTAGAGTTTCTACTTGGAGAGGGAGGATTGATACAGGATTCAACCCTTACCCGCCCACCATTTAAGCCTGGACAGAGGACTCCAATTTTCCTAGGCTTGGGCAAGTTCATGAAGGGAACACCCTGACCTTTTGCCCTGAGCTGGAGGATCTGCATTCATTCCTTTGTCAATAACACTCATTGACAATGAAAATGTGTTTCTGTTTCCCAAGTCCTGCCCAAGTGTAATTCTCAAGACCTAATACCCCAAAGGAGCCCACATAGAGACTCCTCAGTTAGTTAATTCTCCACCCCCCTGCCAGAAACTTTTGTTTATTTCTTCTGTATTCCTTTCTACTTTCTAATAAAAATCCTTCTTGCCACTGATCTGTGGTCTGTGGCTTCATTCCTTGAGTCCCCAAGAACAAGGACCTACTGAAGAGAGAAATTCTGGTATCAGTTACATAGTTTTCTTTTATGTATTTTAAGCCAGAAACTGTGCATGGTACTTGTTAGGTATGAGTTTACGTATTCCTCCCCGCCACCTACTTAAATTCTGTTGAGTTTTCTTTCCATATGAGCACATAAATGTTCATCAAATAGTTCAGGTTAGTACTGACTATGTGTGGTGTTCGTTTTTCTATTCTTGTGATACTTCACTTCGGAAAATGGTCTCCAATTCCATCAAGTTGTTACAAAAGATACTATGTTACCATATTGTATGGCTGAATAATATTCCACAGTATGCTTATAGCACATTTTATTAATCCATTCATGTATGTATGGGTTGTTTTCACATCTTTGTGATTGTGAATTGTGCTGCAATAAACATTTGAGTGCAAGTGTCTTTATCATAAAAATTTCACCCACTTTGGGTAAAAACCTAGGGGTGAGATGGTTGAATCAAATGTTAAGCCTACTTTTAGTTCTTTGAGACATCACCTAACTCCAGTGAGAATGGCACGTATCAATAGATACGGGTAAGGATGCAGAGTGAAAGGAACACTCTCACACTGTAAACTAGTACAACCTCTATGGAAAGTAGTATGCTATTTCTTCTTTTTTATATTTTCAATTAAATATATGCTACATTCCGGGACTTATAGCAATCATGTATGTTACCCATGTATCTATTAGCCCATTTAGTTCTCTGATCGGCCTTGTAAAAGTGGCACTAACAGCATCCACATTGCAGGGCAGAGGAAATGCAGCAAACAAAGGTGGCACAGCTTGTCTCAAGTCTCTTGGGAAGTGACACAGCCTTTAGCCCGCAATCAGGGTTTATTTTTCTATTGCTAAGCCCTCTGCTCTTTTCCTTCTTTTCCAAATGTCCCATTTTTCATATTTTTCTTACACAGACCTATTTATTCTCAAAGAATCTATTTTAGTCATCCACTTGACCTATAAACAGAAGGCCTCAAAGTTCTTTAGACTATGGCCACCACCAAAGCTAGAGGCTGAGTCTCTGTCCTAAGGACCCACAAACTTCACAGGAGCCACAAGGGCCTCAGTCATCCAGCCCCACCTCTAACTGCAACCATATCTGCTGCCACTAGTCAGATCTCGCCTGCCAACTGCCTGGCCTCCTCCATGTCATCTATGTATATATGAGTCCCCTTTCTCCTACCTAAGTTCACTTTGTGCCCTCTGCCTGGCTGCACAGCTTGAAGGGGCTCCTTCCTGCTCACCAGTTTGTGCTCACTCACCAGATGTTAGCTCAGAGCACCTCAGAAGTCTGACCTTGACCCTACAGACTAGTTCAGAGTCCTCTGTTTTATTCCTGCAGGACAGGTGAGTGAACTTTCTCACAATTACCAGTTTGTAATTATAGGTGAGCATGATTCCATGACACCCTCTCCCGGTTGATTTTGTTGTTGTTGTTGTTGAGACAAGATTTACTCTATCACTCTTGGTAGAGTGCCATGTTATCATAGCTCACAGCAACCTCAAACTCTTGGGCTCAAGTGATCCTCTTGCCTCAGCCTCTCAAGTAACTGGGACTAGAGGCACCACCACAACATCAAGGTAGTTTTTCTCCTTTTAATAGATATGGGGGGTCTTGCTCTTATTCAGACTGGTCTCAATCTCTTGAGCTCAAGTGATCCACTAGTCTTAGAGGTGTCAGCCACTGCATCTGGCCTGCCACTTGATCTTAAGGCTCCTTGAGAGATTGGGGACAGGTTTTTTTGCCTTACCCACCTGCCTTCTGTACCCAGCACAGCATCTGGGACACAGTGGCTACCAGCACAGAAAAAATGTGTACTGAGAAACAGGCTGAATGATTTCCCCCACACCTCACTTTCATTTTAACACATCCATACTGAAATTATTTTGCTGAAGTGACAGGAACTGCCAGGCGCTTGTCTACTGGCTAGATGACCTGAAACACCTCTCACTACTCATCCTGATTCAGCCTCCCCTCCAGGGATTTGACATCCCCTCTAATCATCTTGCTGCTGCCTCAGCTCCCACTCCCCATCTCATAGGTGCAGGACTGATAGGCTTAGCTTGGATTATTCTTTTGAATGACTATTATAGTCTACAACTTTGTCATTTCCAAGATATGCATTGCCAGAGTATAACACAAGTGTGTGTTTGTTACAAGGCTCTCACTGACTTGTCCAGATAGTTATTTAAATGCTCATAATTGTCACTGGGCTATAGGCCTATCGTTATTATACACACACCTTTATAGGCATCTCACATCATGCAAATGTCATTTCTTTATCATGAGCTAATTAGTGTAAGAGGAAAAAAATGAAGTTTGAAAAAAAGACTTTTTAAAATATGATCATGCCATATAAACAAAAAAGATTTTAAAATAATGTAATGTCCATGGAGTAGTTCCGTAAACAATGGAAGGAAGGAGCTCAGGAATTCTCCAAACCGACTGACAGCGAAAATAGGGGATTGGCTGCACTTTTAAGGCACAAGAGGGATTCCAGTTAGAAATGTTGTTTCCTAAGACAAGAGGTTGATAGTGTTAATTTCACCCTTTAAGTCAAAAGTGCTAGAGTAGTAACTTTTTCCAGGGAGTGGCTCCTTTGAACTTTTGAAACCCAGCCAGCAGATGACAGCCGTCCTGCTTCTCTGAGACTGTGCGACTGCTTCCTTCCCTGCCAGACTACTAGGGACGATAGCGCGGGCAGCAGGGAAGGCGGCGCTGCTATCTTCAGGGCCAGGCGAGGCCAGGCTGGCCATGGCCTCGGCGGCACCTGGGGAGCGGCTGCAGCAGGAAGCCAGATGCCCCGTGTGTCTGGATTTCCTACAGGACCCAGTCAGCGTTGACTGTGGCCACAGCTTCTGCCTCAGTTGCATCTCGGAGTTCTGTGAGAAGTCCGAGGGCGCGCAGGGCGACATCCACGCCTGTCCGCAGTGCCGTGCCCCCTTCCGGCCCACGGGCTTCCGGCCCAATCGGCAACTGGGCAGCCTAGTGGACAGCGTGCGGCGGCTGGGGCTGGGCGCGGGGTCCGCAGGGGCGCGCCAGTGCCCTCGGCACGGTGAGGACTTGAGCCATTTCTGTGAGGAGGATCAGGCGGCGCTGTGCCGGGTCTGCGATACCTCTCCAGAACACAGGAGACACCGCACGGTGCCGCTGCAGGAGGCTGCGAGATGTTACCAGGTGAGAGCCACCCCTGCGCTCCAGCGGTGGGCGCGCCTGAAGAGGTGCCAGCCTTTGGGGATCTGGAAATGCTACTGTGACAGAGGAGTAGGCTGAGCTAGAGATGTTAAGCGAGCTGCCCAGAGACAGAGCCCAGTGATACCACACAGGACACCCTTCTCCTCCACCCTCCCCTCCGCCTCCCTCACATCTCACACTCAGATTGGGGTCTCCTGGCCTTTGCTCCTGGGAACACTTGTCAGGGATCTCTGCTCTGCTCGGTAACCCAAATACGCTCATTATGTAGACTTTCTACCTCTCCCCCAAAGCCCTTCCTGGTCCTTTAATTCGCGCGGGTATTATTTTTCCTGATGCTGACAGTCTGGGTCTGACAGCTGGAGGTCTGATGGGGGAGGGCTTTGTGGCCCAATTGATTCTTGGTGAGAATTACGCATCCTTATTGTAAACTTTCCTAATAATTCTCATTTGTACAATGTTTTGCTTTTTCTTGTTCTTCTCCCTTTGATTAATTTTGTCACCAAAACACACTTTAAGTTTGGACTTTCGTTCAGAGGAGCATCTGGTTGGGCATCTGATCACCTTTCAAAACTTTGGGCAGGCACCTGTCCCCTTTAGGAACCGAGTAGCACACAGTCCACTGTATTCAACAGATATGTGAGGACTAACGATTTGAGCCTTTCATGAAGAAGTGTATTGGAGTATTTGGCCCCCCAAAGTGGCAGTTGTGGAACTCTGTGTGTAGAATTCTTCCTACTGGAGCTCTTCAAGTATTCTTGGACATATTCTGAACTCAGTTAACTTCCCAACATCTAGAAGAGCTACTAGCACAAAGGAGGTCAAATTCATCTTTTCTTTTTAAATTCATCTTTAATCAACTGACCTATTTAACCAAAGAATTATCCCAGTGTGCTACATTGCGAGTGCTAGCTAGCTTTCTTAAAATTGTTATTTACTTACATAGCTTTATTTTAAATTAAGATTTAGGATAATTTCCTCTCAACTTCTCCCTTGATCTCTCTAGAAATCTCTCTTGAATTTTCTTCTTGATTTTGGTTGTCATCTACAAAATTTAGGTACTTAATATTTTCTATTAACACTTTTACATTATGTCCCTTCCCCCTTTTAATCCAGAAAGTACCACATGGAGCATGGGTAGTGTAATACTTCTAGTGTTGTTCTGTATATTTTCAGTAATTTTCAATTAAATACTAAATAAATACCATCTAACCTCCTATGACTGTCAACCAAGACTTCCAGGGGTCCTAAGTTATGTTTCTGTAGCTCTAGTCTTAACCAATCATGAGATCCAGCAAAATTAACCTAATCACTGTTGTCACCAAATATGCCACATTTGTTTTTTCATCTCCTTGCATTTGCTCAGTCTGAGTTTCTTTGGGCCGAGGGAGATTTTCTCCATCTACAAGTAGCACAAGGCTCCAGTTTTTGTGAACATCAAAAATAACTACCTTCCCCACTTTGTCACATGCCATCATGAATGCTGTTGCTATTCTAAAAACAGCATTGTGCTATTCTCCTTTCAGAACAATTGATGTATAAGTAATAACTTTGGGAATAGATTTTTTTTAATTACTAAAAGCTTATTTATGTGTGTATCCTTGGGGATATTCTCTTTAGACTAAATACACATATACCTCTACCAAGGGTCTTATTTTTCTTAATATCTCTTATTTTATTGAGATAGAGTTTCACTCTGTCCATGTTTGAGGTTGCTATGGCATCTGCCTGACTCATAGCAACCTCAAACTCCTGAGTTCATACCATCTTCCTGCCTCAGCTTCCCAAGTAGATGGAATACAGGTACGTACCAAATGCCTGGCTAATTTTTGTTTGTTTGTTTTTTTGTTTGTTTGTTTTTTAGTGGAAACAAGATCTCCCTCTTGCCCAGATGTTCTCAAACTCCTGAGCTGAAGGGGTCCTCCCCACTCAGCTCCCAGAGTGCCTGAATTACAGGCATGAGCCACCCCACTTTGCCAAGGGTCTTACTGTTAGAGGAAGATTTAGTTTGTGTTGTATTATATGTGTACTCATTATAAGATTTACAGCTTACAGTCTTTTATTTCATTTTATTTTATTTTTTATTTCAAATATGTTCACCTACATTGTTTCTTCGGGCCCAGTAATAGTATTGATGCTACTAATTATAAATCTCTTTATTTTCATAAAAGAATAAATAATTTTAAGAAGCAAACTATACAGAGATAAAGGAAATATCATCACTCATCAACCTCCAACCAATAGATGAGATTTCTTCTAATAACATTTTCTTATAACTCTACCTTCTTTTTCTACATTCATTACAAGTACATTTATTTCCAAAATTGGTGTTACATTTTATAAGATATGCTTGTTTGTTTGACATTATTAAGAATCAATATTTCTTGTCATTAAATATTCTGCACCACCTTACTTAATTAGATCTAGTTAATATAAAATATTTTTCTCACTCCTCTGTTTTTAACATTTTGGTTAATCACATTTATAATTTTGTGAATAATGATGCAGTGAACAACTTTAAATTTTTTTTATTTCAAATTAATATGACAGAACAAATTTTTAGGGTACATTGTTCTCACTTTCAAGGTAAAGTTCAAGCTGTAGGAGAGCCCCTCACCCAGGGGGATGTGCTGAATAATCTCACATTGTGCACATTAGGTGACATCCCACCAAATGCCCTACCTCCTCCTGCCATTCATTCTTCCCTTCCTCTTCCTGCTTCCTTTTCATCATTCCCCCTTGCTAGACTATATTTGTGACCTATCATTCATATGAGTCTGTAAGTGTTTACATATTGGTTTCATTTAGTATTGAGTCCACTGGATACTGTTTCTTTTTTCCATTCTTGAGATTCTTTACTAAGAAGAATGTGTTTCAGCTCCATCCAGGTAAACATAAAATATGTAAAGTCTCTCTCTTTTATATGGCTGAGTAGTATTCCAAGGTATACATATACTACAATTTGTTAATCCATTCATGGGTTGATGGGCACTTGGGCTGCCTCTATGACTTTGGAATTGAGCTGCAATAAGCATTCTTGTGCAAATGTTTTTGTGGTAAAATGATTTTTGTTCTTCTGGGTAGATACCTAGTAATGGGATTGCAGGATCAAATGGAAGGTTGACTTTTAGTTGTTTGAGGATTCTGCCTACTTCTTTCCATTAGGTTGTATTAGTTTGCAACCTCACCCGTATGCAAAAGTATTCCCTTCTCTTTACATCCATTGCAGCATTTGCAGTTTGGGGACTTTGTGATGTGGACAAATCTTACTGGAGATAGGTAATATATCAGAGTGGTTTTGATTTGCATTTGTCTGATGATTAAAGGTGATGAATATTTTTTCTTTTATTTGTTGACCATTTGTCATCTTCAGAGAAATTTCTGTTCAAATCTCTTGCTCACATAGAAAAGGGGTTATTTGCTCTTTTCATAATGATTAATTTGACCTTGCTGTAGATTCTAGTTATCAGACCTTTGTCAGATTTATAACATGTGAAAATCTCCTATTCTGAAGGCTGTCTGTTTGGTTTGTTTGTAGTACCCTTAGCTGTGCAGCTTTTTAGCTTGATTAAATTCCAGTTATTTATTTTTGATATTGCTACAATTGCTAGTGGGGGTCTTCCTCCAAAAATATTTTACCAGGCCAATATCTTCAAGCATTTTCCCCTCATTCTCTTCTAGAACTTTTATTGTTTCATGTCTTAATTTTAAATCTTTTATCCAGTGAGAATCAATTTTTGTCAGTGGTGAGAGGTATGGGTCCAGTTTTAGTCTTCTACAAGTGGCTAACCATTTCTGTATGCACCATTTGTGAAATAGGGATTCTTTTTCACAGTGCATATTTTTGGTAGGCTTATCAAATATGAAATGACCATATTTGGCTGGGTTCATCTCTAGATTCTCTATTCTATTCCAGAGATCTGTGTCTTTATTTTTGTGCCAGAACCATGCTATTTTGTTCACTATAGATTTGTAGTATAACTGAAGTCTGGTAACATAATGCCTCCAGATTTGTTTTTATTTCTAAGGATTGTATCAGCTATTCAGGTTTTTTCTGGTTCCATATGAAATAAAGTACTATTTTTTCAAATTCTTTAAAGTGTGACATTGGTGCTTTGATAGGGATTGCATTAAATCTGTAGATTGCTTTGGATAGTATGGACATTTTAACAATGTTGACTCTTCCCAGCCTGGAGCATGATATGTTCTTCCATTTGTTAACATCTTCTGCTATTTCATTTCTTAGGGTTGGGCTGGCTCTAGCTCAGCAGTTCCATCGTCTATTCAGTGCATTTTTCATTTCTTAGGGTTCAAGGTTATTTTTTATAGAGATCTTTCAGGTCCTTTGTTACATATATTCCCAGGTATTTCATCTTCTTTGGCACTACTATAAAAGCAATAGAGTCTTTACTTTTATTCTTGGATTAACTGTTGTTGGTATATATGAAAGCTACTGATTTGTGGGTATTGATTTTGTGACCCATGATACTGCTATAGTCCTTGATCACTTGTAAGAGCTTTGTAGTTGATTCTCTGGATTTTTTCAAACATAAGATCATGTTATCCCCAAAGAGCAAGTGTTTGACCTCCCCTGTTCCCATTTGAATACCCTTGATCAGCTCAGCGCCAGTGGCTCAGTGGGCTAAGGTGCCAGCACGTACACCTGAGCTGGCAGGTTCGAATCCAGCCTGGGCCCGCCAAAACAACAATGACGGCTGCAAACAAAAAATGGCGGGGCATTGTGGTGGGTGCCTGTAGTCCCAGCTACTTGGGAAGCAGAGGCAAGAGACTCGTTTGAGTCCAGGAATTAGAGGTTGCTGTGAGCTGTGATGTCACAGCACTCTATCCAGGGTGACAGCTTGAGGCTCTGTCTCAAAAAAAAAAAAAAATGAATACCCTTGATCTTCTTCTTTGCCTGATCGCAATGGCTAAGACTTCCCGCACTATGTTGAAAAGCACTGAATGGGCATCCTTGTCCAGTTCCAGATGTGATTGGAAAGGCTTTCAGTTTTACTCCATTTAATATGGCATTGGCTGTGGGTTTTCTGTTGATAGCCTCTATCATTTTACGAAATTCTTATCAGGAGAAAGTTTGTTTGCTATATCAAAATCCTTTTCTGCATCAATTAAGAGAATCATATGCTCATTGTTTTTGATTTTATTTGTGTGGTGAATTATATTTGTTGATTTAATATGTTGAACCAACCTGTAACCTTTGGATAAAGCCAAGTCAATGGTGGTAACTTTTTTAATATGTCACTATAGTCTGCTTGCTAAGATCTTATTGTATTGATATTCATCAATGATACCGGTCTATAGTTTTCTTCCTTTGTTGGGTCCTTTCTTGGTTTGGGGATCAGGGTGATACATGCTTCATAGAATGTTTTGGTAAGGATTCCTTCCTTTTCTGTGCTTTAGAATAGATTATGTAATATAGGTACTAGTTCTGCTTTGCAGGTTTAGTAGAGTTCTGTTGTGAAACCATTTGATCCCAGCCTTTTCATTTTGGGGAAATTTTGCATAGTTGATGTTATTTTAGTGCTTGATATATATCTATTTAAAATTTTTATTCTTTCTGGTTGAGTTTAGGAAGGTGGCATGCTTCCAGGTATTAGTCCATTTCCTCTACATTTTCATATTGCTGAGAATAGAGTTTTTTTTGGTAGCAATTGTGGAGGATCTTTAATATTTCTATGGTATCTGCTGTTAATTCCCCTTTATTGTTTCTGATTGAAGTTATCAGAGATCTTACTACCCCTTTATTGTTTCTGATTGAAGTTATCAGAGATCTTACTATTCTGTTTCTCGTTAGTTTAGCTAAAGGTTGGTCAATTTTATTAATCTATTCAAAGAACCAACTTTTTGTTTCACTGATCTTCTGAATGATTCTTTTCTTTCAGTTTCGTTTAATTCTGCTCTAATTTTAATTATTTCTTTTCTTCTGCTGGTTTTGAGATGGGGTGTTCTTCCTTTTCCAGTTGCTTGAGATGGCACATTAGGTTGCTGACTCGCTCTCTTTCTATTTTCTTAATTAAAATTCCTAATGCTATTAATTTCCTTCTTAGGACTGAATTTGCAGTATCGCACAGGTTTTGATAGCTTGTAGCTTCATTATCCTTTTGTTCCAGAAATCTAATGATTTCCTTCTTAATCTCATCTTTGACCCAGTTATCATACAGCATAAAGTTATTTAGTTTCCATGAGTTTTTGAGTATGAAGATTTCTGTTGCTGTTAAGTTCAACTTTTATTCCGTGATGGTCCAAAAAGATACAGGGGATAATTTCTATTCTTTTGAATTTGTTGAGGTTGGCCTTGTGTCCTAAGATATGATCAATTTTGGAGAATGAGCCATGGGCTGATGAGAAGAATGTGTATTCAGTTTTATTAGTATTAAATGTTCTATAGATGTCTGTTAAGTCCATTTGTTCAAGGGTCAAGTTTAAGTCCATTATTTTCTTGTTCTGTTTCTTCTTGGAGGATCTATCCTGAACTAGCAAAGGGATGTTAAAATCTCCAACTATTATAGTGCAGAAAGATATCATATTGTTCAGATATGTGTTTTATAATTTGAGGAGCGTTTAGGTAAGGAGTACAAATGTTAATTATTGAAATATCTTCATGTAGAGTGATTCCCTTGACAAATATGTAGTGTCCATTGTTGTCTTTCCTTATTTTTGTTGGTTTAAATATAATTGCATCTTCAAATAAGATTGCAACCCCTTCTTTTTTCTGATTTCCATTTGCCTAGATTATTGTTTCCATCCCTTGACCCTGAGTCCTGTTTTATCCTTTAAGATAAGGTGTGTTTCTTAGAGGCAGCAGATACCTGGCCTGAGTTTCTGTATCCAGTTAGCCATCCTGAGCCTCTTTAGAGGAAAATTTAAACAATTCACATTAAATGAGAGAATTGATAGGTATGGTGGAGTTTTGTCATCTTATTTTTCAGATATCCAGTGCATGTTTTTAATCCCTGTCACCACTGTGGAGTGAGATTTTGTTCTTTAAATTCTGAGTGAGTTTACTTTGGTGATGGATCATCATGCTGGTCATTATGAAGGATGAGTATGGGTACTTCCTGTAGAGCTGGTCTAGTTATGGCAAATTTCCTTAACATATGGATGTCAGTAAAGTATTTGATTTCTCCATCACAAATTAAACTCAGTTCATCAGGATACAGAATTCTGGACTCAAAGTTGTTTTGTTTTAGAAGGTTTTGGACCATCACGGAATAAAGGTCAGTGACCATCCTTTTCTTGATTGAAAAAGTTTGGTGGAAAGATCTGTGCTCATCCTGATATTTTTTCCTGTTGTAAGTAATAGTTGTATTATACCTGGTTGCTTGTAGGACTTTGGGAAAGTTAATTACAATGTGTCTAGGCGATGCTTTGTTTGGACTGAATCATGCTGGGCTTCTGAAACTATCTACTATCTGGATTTCTGTATCTTTTGCAATACTTGGGAAATTCTCCTCCATAATGTCTTACAGTAGAGCATCTGTGCCTTTCGGACCATCCTCTTCTTGAGGAATCCCTATAATCTGGATGTTTGATCTTTTAGAATGATCCCATCTCTCTCTCTCTCAGGAAATATTCTGTTCTTATTCTCCTTTCTTTCTGCCTCTTTGAATGCTTGAGATAGTTCAAAAACCTTATCTTTAATTTTTGAACTTCTTTCTTCTCCCTGTTCAACTCTATTACTGAGGAGCTCTGCTGTATTTTGAAGCTCCTGAAATGTCTTGTTCAGTTTTTTAAGCTCTCTATAACTTTCTTCATCATATTCACATCCTTGGTGAGTTTGTCTTTGAATTAATTAATTTCTTGAGATAACTTTTGAACTACTTTTTGGGTTTCTATTTCCATATTTCCTCCATTCCATTCATCTTATTTGCCATCCATATTCTGAATTCTATTTCTTAACATTTCAGCAAAATCTCCAAGGTTGGTATTTTCTGTTGTAACTCCTTTGTAGTCTCTTGGGGGAGTTGATCTACTCTGATTTTTCATGCAGCCTGAGTTCTTCTGTTGGTTCTTCCCCAAGAATATTTTCAGCTGTTTGGAAATTAAAACTGGTGGGGTGAGACTGGATTGGCAGGGTGAGACAGGATTTGGAGGCCCCAGAAACTGGAACTAACCAGCCCTTTACCAATGAGCTGGGACTTGTGATTATGGCTTTTCCTTTACAGCCTTGCAAAGGTCCCTTTCAGAACTGTAGCTGGAGACTCTGAGGGCTGGCTTGGTGAGATAATGAAAGTGGTTCTTACTTAATATCAGCCTGCCCTGTATCCAATCCTAAGGAGTTGCAGTAGTACATTGGAATTTCAGCTGGGGAAAGATATAAGCCACTGTGCCCTTTGTAGGGTAGCTGAGGAGGGAATCTGCCCCTCTCTGCTGCAACACACCAGTGCTCAGTTTTGGAGAGTAGCTGAGTGGACAGCTCAGGCCAAAAGTTCCAATCAGATAATCAGATTGCTGCAGGCAGTGCAAGCACTACTCAGCCAAGAGAGTTCAAAGGGATGCCAAGTAGCCAGAAACAGAAAGCTGTGGGCAAATCTGTGTATTCACATTGGGCTTAAGAAGGGTCTTTCCTAGTAGGAAATGAAGTCAGGAAAGTTCACCACTGTCCCTGCCAAATTTAGAACTGAGGTGCCAGTATTGGGCCCCAGCACCTCTGTTTCTGAACACCCACTATTTCCCTGCACACCACTGTTTCCATGCCCACCACTGTTCTCAGACTGCTGTTTGGTAGCCCACCCAATGCCTGCACCTCTCAGGGAACTCATCAAACACTCTGGCCTCTGTAGGGGGCAGTCCTTCAGGATGGGGGTAAGGGTGAGCTGTGTGCTCTGGATTGTGGAGAAAATATTTGTCCACTTTTGTGCCAGGCAGGATGACATGCAGGCTTAGAGATGGGACTCCTCCCTGGAGGAGGAAGACTGGTGTTTAGCAGCTTTCTCCCATGAGGTAATGTGAGATGTCCTTTGTTCACTGTTCACTGACCTCCTGCTTGGGGGAAGGGTCTCCTCATCCCCCTGGCAATGGGCTTCATATCTTGTCTTTGTTGTCTTTCTTCCTCTTTCTTGGACTTGCTGCTTATTTTAGCAGCGATGATGTGCACCTCCCTTTCTTCTCTCTGTGCTCAGCTATCCACCTTTGTCTTCTCAGAGTCCACTTCAGTCCAATTTCTTTCCCTCTGGACAGAAGCCTCTGGCAAAAGCTTCTTCTAGTTGGCCATCTTGACTCCTCCTCACAATGAACAACTTTTATATAAATCTTTGATTGTATCTTTTAGTAACATACATTTATGTTATTGAGGTCAAGCAATTGCATATGCTTGCTGGGGAATGTTTTGGTTGGTTTTTGTATATCTTCACATATCTGGTCTCTGTAACAGTTTTGGCCCATCTTCCCAAACAGGTACAGCTCCAGATGGCTCTGGAACTTGTGAGGAAAGAGATAGAGGCAGTTTTGACTCAGGAGACCAATGTGGGGAAGAAGATAGTCATTTGGAAGGTAAGAGAATATTGAGGGTTCAGGTTTCCCTGTCTGAAGGATGCAAATTTGGGTCAGAAAGTCATTTTTCCACCATCTCCCATTCTCCAACGCTGCTGCTCCATCTACACAGTTGCTTAAGACAAATGTCTCAGCACTTTTCTGCATCATCCCGTTCCCTCACATCATATGTAGGGTTTGTTTGTGTTCTTTTTGCCACTCTTGACACTACCCAATCCAACTAATAGATAAATAGCTTTAATAACTTCATTTTACTGTAAAACTCATTATAGTATCCCTATCATCTAGAACAGAGGCTCATACAATTGCTCCTTGTTTAAAAAATATTTGATAGATAAACAAAATAATATTTCACAACTTTATAACAGATGAATTGCTAATAATGACCATCTTACATACAGGAAAGTGATCTGAACTTTCATCCTCTTTTTAGTCATCCAAACCCATATTACCTTTTCTCTACAACTAACCAGCTCTTTCTTTTATTTCTCCTACTCCTTTTGTTTACACATATATTCTTTGCCTGAGGAAATTTTTCTTTGTTCCTCTCCTGGAGACGTTTTACCATATCTGGGGGTTTGGAAGGTTTTTTTTGTTTGTTTGTTTGATTTATTTATTTATTTTTTTGGAAGGGTCTCACTCTGTTTCCCAGAATGGAATATGGTGGTACAATTATAGCACACTGCAGCCTCAGACTCCTAGGCTCAAGGGATCCTCTGCCCTCAGTCTCCTGTGTAGCTGAGACAACAGGCATATTCCACCACACCCAGATATTCTTTCTTTTATTTTTTGTAGGGATGGGGTGTCACTTAGTGGTGCAGGCTGGTCTCTGACTCCTAACCTTGAAAAAATACTCCATCCTTGTCCTATTGAAGTATTGTCTGGCCTGGGAATATTTTTTTGTTGTCACAACTGATGGTATATGTGTGTGTGAGGTGGGTGTAACGTGATGCCATCACATGGTAGAGCCAAGAATGCTCCTAAACACTTTGCAATGCACAAAAGTGCTTATACCTCCCAAGAAAACAATAATCTGGTCAAAATGTCAACAATGTCAAGACAGTTATAGTTTTAACTGTAAAAGGAAACTGTGAATAGTTCTATACATGTATACAATGTATTATTTAATATGACATGTAGGATACATTTTATAAAATATGCCTAATCTTTTTCCTTCTTCAAATAATCCTCCCATGATAATCCTCTATATTTTTCTAATTGTTCCTTTTTTTCCTTAAAAATTTAGTCTTTTGCTCTATCTTCATATAGATAGATGCATAAGGACCATTTTTACTACATTTTTTTCCTGGGGTAAGTTCATATTTTCCAATCAGTTTATATTATAGTAAAGTTATATTGGTTAGTAATTTCCTTTTGTCAAGCTAATAATCCAAGTCATTTGTTTTCAATCCTGGCCTGACCATATAGTTATTAAATCCCTGGAACCAAGATCTGCATTCCTGCAGTTTAAAACCCTGTACTGATTATTTAAAAGTAGAGGTGATATATTAAGATCAAGAATGTATGTGTATGTGCCAAATGCAGCAAGGTTTGATAAAAATGAACTCTAAATTTGACAAAAATAAATAAATAAAAATAAACAAACAAAAAACCTTTTTTCTATATCTACAGATATAATTGTAGTGCTCAAGAGGACAGTGTGAAGGGAAGATGAATTACAAGCAAATCACCTCCCACCACACCATCCTCATGCCCCAATTACAGCTCCACTGTTCCCATACTGAGTCATCTGCCCCAGCAGAGCACAGTCCCTAATATTGGGGATAGTTGCTCAGATTTACATGTTAACACCATTTAGAAATCAGAATATGAAATGCAGAGTTGTCTGATATTAAAAAGAAGCCAGAATTACATGAATCTAGTGATTTAGAAAGTGGTAGAAGGAGGTAAAGATGGAAAATTAGAAGAAGGAGTCGAGACTTATGGGCTTCTTAGAGTTTGGCCTTTTATTCAAATCAAAAAATTATGTTTAAAAACAGTGCAGAGAATCCAAGGTGTAGATACTTTGGGAGAATGATTTGCCTGTAAAACAAGAAGTTTAAATTTAGTTTCCTATATACCTAACAGAACATAATTTAAGAGTAAGTCTAGCAAAGTCTGTTCTTAGGCTATTCAAAAGTTGTAGACATGAGATTTGGGCAGACATCATGATTAGGTGGCCTGAGGGTCACTTAGTTCTTTCTTGACTTTCTAGAGAACATTATTAGCTTTATGGTAGGGGTTCACATTGCCATATTATGAAAGACTCTTCACCTTCTAATTAATCTCTAAGCCCTTTTGAATTCATATTAATTGATGTAGGATTCTATCCCAATCTCCTCATAATTCCATTGTTTCTAGAGTTTCCAGTGACTAATCTAATAGTAATCAGTAGCTTCTATGGTGGGACTCCTCCATGAGGATCAATTTTTAATAGTTCAATTTTTAATATTTAGCTCTAATCTACATATTCCTCTCCTCCCCCTGCCACATTTTATACACAATACTGACACTGAATAGAAAAGTACCTTGCCCCCAAGCCTATGGCAAAATGGAAACCCAAATGAAACAGTATTTCTGAAATTCTGAATTTGAAAACTCCACCAGGCCATTTCTATATGAATGGATTCTGGTTTCCACGTGTAGTTAGAATGCAGCCAATCAGCCAAGAGGACTACAGACATTGCCTTCTCCACCTCCTCTGTCCCATACATGAAGGCAAGAGGCCCTGACACTGTGCCTCGACTGCCAATGACATGATCCACTGTGTCACTCCAGGAGAAAGTGGAAATGCAACGGCAGTGCTTCAGGTTGGAGTTTGAGAAATACCGTGGCTTTCTGGCCCAGGAGGAGCAGCTACAGCTGAGGCAACTGGAGCAGGAGGAGAGGGCCACTCTGCAGAGACTGAGGGAGGGCAGGGCCCGGCTGAGCCAGCACAGCAGGGTCCTACGGGACCTGGAAGAAGAGCTGGAGGACAGGTGCCAGCGCCCAGCCCTGGGTCTGTTGCAGGTGAGTCCAACTGCCTGGAGGGCAAGCTAATGTGACACTGTGGGAACTGAGACAAGAACAGTGACTTTCAGAGACAGACACTTAGGCCTTTATGTTCTTTAGGAAAAGGGCATCCTAGAATTTACCCAGAAGGCATCTTAATCCTAAATCTTAGCATCAGAATCATAACAGATTACACAGAATTGTATAATTCACATTGAAGGCAAAAAAATTAAAGACCAAAATTTATTTAATGAGTCATGAAAACTTAAATAGATAGAGAAAGGACAAGCTACCCAATGCTGGCTGAGAAGTGCTTTTTAAAAACTCACAGCCAGTCTGTCAACAATGGACTTTTCTATTTTGTGACAGTCCAAAAAATCTTGGGTAACTCACATCAGTGTAAATAGCCAAAAATTTTAGTAATATTTTAAATTGTCCAACTTGAAATTCTTTCATCACATTGTAAGCAAACCCTCACTGCCTAGCCCAGTGGTTCTCAATCTTCCTAATGCCATGACGCTTTAATACAGTTCCTCATGTTGTTGTGACCCCCAACCATAAAATTATTTTCGTTTCTACTTCATAACTGTAATTTTTCTACTATTATGAATTGTAATGTAAATATCTAATATGCAGGAGACCCCCCAATGGGTCACGAGCCACGAGTTGAGAACTGCTGGCCTAGCCCATATTGCATGTTAATTCCAGGCATGGTGAGGAGAGAGTACCTGGGCACCCATGCAGCCTGCTGCCAATCTGTTGAGGATTAGAGAGCAGAAAGAAAAATAGCAGGTGAAAGGAAACATTGTTTTTAATCCTCAATGGAGACATTCTATCCCAAGTGAACAGGGATACCGGTAGTTAATGATGGATGCATATTGTCTTGAAAGAACCAGCTGCAATAAGAATTCATTTGGCACACTTCTTTCTGTCTCATGTCCAATACCTTATTCAGGGAATTCTAAACTAATTCATTTGTGTTAACAGCTGACCCACAGATTCCTTGTTGTCTGATTTAGTTCTTGACACTTAAAGTGCCATGAATATAAATAACCATGCTAAACTAACTATCTGTATAATATTCATAGGTACAGGGACTAAAGAGTAGGAGTGACATAGCAGGAGATCATTAAATGAATGAATTTACAAAGTATTTGAATTTAATTTGTTTCATTTTACCTTCAAAATATCTACAGGCAAGTAAAATTTGGCATTATTGGCATCATAATTATTTTTATTGCTATGCTCATTACCTTGCAAGCAAAGTATGGGTCAGAAAGGAATTAATTTTCTAAGTAGCAGACATCAAATGAACATAGGAACATTGATATTTTCTTGTCTTTCTTTCTTTTTTTTTTTTTTGGTGAGACAGAGTCCTATTCTGCTGTCTTGGGTAGAGTGCCATGGTGTCATCATAACTCACAGCAACCTCATAATCTTAGGCTTGAGCAAAATCCTTTTGCTGCCTCCTCAACTTCTTTAGTAGCTGGGACTATAATCCTCTTCCTCAGCCTCCTTAGTAGCTAAGACTGTAGGCGCCCACCACTATACTTGGCTAGTTTTTCGACTTTTAGTAGAGACAGGGTGTTGCTTTTGCACTTCCCACCTCAGCCTTCCAGAGTGCTAATTGAGCTGCCACACCAGGCCAACACTTCTAGTAGTAACATTTATTGCCTCACCTCACCATATTTCACATAACTCATTTACATTTATCATTTCTTAGCACCAAATAAATGACAAAGTAATTTATAATACACATCTTAGGAAGCATATATTCTTCAGTAATTTATATTTGCTTTTATGCCTGTCATTTCTATACAGGGTAAAGTGAATTTTTTCCATGCTTTTATGCCCTGTCAAAATTTATCAGATTGGTTACTATTTTTTTAGGAGGAGAGGAGAAATGTATTCCAGATACGTTTAGTTATTAATAAATGTATATTTATTTAATAGCCTTCTTTGAGGTAAAATGTTGCTAAATATTAATGACTTCTTTTTTTTTTATTGTTGGGGATTCATTGAGGGTACAAGAAACCAGGTTACACTGATTGCATTTATTAGGTAAAGACCCTTTTACAATCGTGTTTTGCCCCCCAAAGGTGTGGCACACACCAAGACCCCATCTCCCCCCTCCTTCCCTCTTTCTGCTCTTCCTTTCCCCACCCCTCCCTCATTCTTTCTCTCTCTGCTCTACCCTTCCCCTACCCCCACCATGTCATCAATTGTCATTAATTGTCCTCATATCAAAATTGAGTACATGGGATTCACTCTTCTCTATCCTGGTGATGCTTTACTAAGAATAATGTGTTCCACTTCCATCCAGGTTAATACAAAGGCTGTAAAGTCTCCATTTTTTTAATGGCTGAATTCCATAGTGTACATATACCACAGCTTGTTAATGACTGCTTTTTTGTATGTAGTTAGGTAACTACTCAAATGAGTAGCTCTGGTGTGCTGGTTCAAAGAATATGGGGCTTTCCTATAAAGACCTTGAGGAAAATATTTTGTATCTATACCTACCATTGTTACTCACATAAATTCTATAAATATTTAGAAACTATTTTAAATTCCAAATGCATCTGCATCAGGCACAGAATGTAACTCTATTAAAATAATCCAAATGCCATCATCATTGATTCAAAAAATAATTAAATTGATAGATGTTATTTGAATTAACCTATATTTTGTGTAGTCTGATTTTTTTTCTAATTATGACTAGGTTATTTCATATTCTTGAAATGGCAGCCCATTTTGGCTTTGATGAGAAGAGATTTATTGTCCCTTATAATTTTACCTTCGTCACTAATTATTTCTAATAATTCCTAAAGAAATTTTCATGATATGTCCCCAATCTAACTGTTAAAAGCAAATCACAGGTTTGACTCACACCTATCTGTGTTTCTCTTTCACTCTCAGGGTGTGAGAGGAGCCTTGAGCAGGTATGTTTCCTTTCTGAATCATGGAAGGGATTGGGAGAGGCAAAGGAGGGTGGTGCATAACCCTACTGACATCTGACCATTCTATGCTCTTCTTAGAAGTAAGGCTGTCACACGGTTGGAACCAGAGACCATTCCCATGGAGCTGAAGACAGTATGTTGCATCCCTGGGATGAGAGATATTTTGAAGAGGTTTCAAGGTAGGTTGTGAGTTAGAGTTTGGGAGACTGCGATGGCTAGGGTTTGGCTGTCATTGCAGGCAGGATGTAGTGACAATAGAATACAAAGTCTTTCTGGCCAAAATCAGCAGAGATTTCCCTTGAGTATGTGCCATTGGTCTATTACTGGATGGGACCTGGATTGTGGGGACTTCTCTGTCATACCTTCACATTCAACTCCTTCCTGGTACAGGGAGCCATGGGAAAGGAGAAGGTTAGGTCAACCTGAGATAATAAATTATTAAAATTAATAAAAATTATTAAAATTAAATAAATAATTAGCATCCAGTTTTCAGGAGTTAACTTAAACAAAAATAGCGAGAATACCCTTTGAAAAACATAGATTCCAAAGAAGTGGTGTCAGTGCTCTGGAGTTCAAAATTGAAATCTTGTTTATATAGGCAGAAAACAAAGAAATTTAGTGGCTTTATAATGTTTTCTATCAAAGACTGAGTATTGTATAGGAAATGTTGAGTTACAACAATTTGATTAATTATAACTTGTTTCTATCTCCTTTCCAGTTTAAAAGAGTGTATTTAGCAGTTCATTGTAGACAGTGTGATAGTTGTGATATCTTTGTGTGAAAGAGTAAAAGGGGAAGTTAATCTATAGTGATGATCAACACTGAAGAGGGAAGGGGTCTCCCTGGCACCTTGAGTCCTTTACAACATTTTATAAAGCATTATTAGTAAGAGGGAAGACTAATCTGTAAACAGAAACAAAGGTTACAAAACTGCTGTCACATGACTCAGGCCCCATAATCACATTTCTTTGTGGCTAAAAACATTTAAAGTTCTACCAGCTTAGATTTTGATTACTTATTTTCATGGTTATTAAAGAGACAGGGGAGTTCTCTTACACAATTCATGCAAGTCTGGTCACCAAAATGTGTGGGGATTTCTGCTCACTATCTGGGGATTTTTGCCAGTCATATCTCCAGCAGACACTCCAGCTGGTTGTCCTCTAATTCAGGTTGATTCTGACATTATAAACCTATAGAAGTGCCAGACCTGATAGATTGGGGGCCACATTCCACAAGACTGCCCATCCACAGGATGCCAGTCATGAGCATAAGTTATAACCTGGCTCAGCCTTCAGCCTTCTCCTCCCTAAAGGTGTGTGTGGGACCAAAAGTTCCAACACTCATAATCTCAGGGTTGGTTCCCGTGGCAACCAGACCCCATTGTAAGGCTTTCCAGGGGCTCCCAGCTGCTAGTCATGTCGTTAGCATACCAAAGTCACTCTTTTCTCTAGGGAGATTCCAAAGATTTTAGCAGCTCTGTGTCAGGAAACAGTGTGAAGACCAAATGTGTATTTCACAATGTCACAGTTAAGGTGACTCAGGCCCTCCCTTGAAGGTGAGCAGGCTAAAGGGGGACCGTGGCTTCCCTGAATATTTCACAGTTGTGCCTGTGGGTAGGGGCCTAGGGAAAACTTCCCCTTCACTCACTGAAGGTTCACTGAAAACCATGAACAAAGGCAAATTAGTAGGAGAAAAGGTATAAAACATTTTAACATGCAAAGCAGGGGAAAATCACAGGAGCATGATTACCCAGTAATCAATGGAGTATATATAGATGCCAATATACCCTTCTCTGTTGAGGGAGAGAGAGATGGGGAAATGTGGATGATTTTAGGGGGATAGTAAATGATTGGGAGAATTCAATGGGCTTGGAAGGTGTACAGGGACCTGTGAGAGTCTGTTTATCCCACAGGGCAGACAATGTTTTGAGACTAAAGTCTATACAAGTGTGCTGACAGATTTCAGTCTTTCTTCCTGCTCTGTGAGTTAAATTAATGAAAACTCAGAGAAAGGAGCAGAAGTAATTGCTTTCTGCATTGGTAGGTCTGGACTTTAGGAAGATAAAGAAGTATTAGAGAAAAACTTTTCTCAGTGTCTTCTGGTCTCCAAGGGCCTTTAATTTAAAATAATCAGCATATCAAGGTGCTGTATTTGGGGGTAAAATTCCATGGTTTCCTTCAATGGGAGGATGCACTGTGCCCAGAAGAATGGGGATTGTGAGACTTGTGAATAATCCTAAAGACTATAGAGTCATAGACACTCATCTACTCTGCATTTGATTAAAACAATGGGCTTCAAAGTGTAGTTCATCTTTTACTAATATTAGTTGTGATACGAATAGCATTAGTTCCAGCAAATTTCCATTTCCATGTTTATACAATGACAAAACATTGTTCAGAGGACTAACCAAAACATATTTGAAAACATACCAACCCCCCCCAAATTAATACAATGAAAGTATTGCAAAGTTGTTTGAAAAGAAGTTTCATTTAGTATTTTAATTCATTGGCTGTCAATTTAATGAGTTGCTTGAATTAGCAAATCAATAAAGCCAAACATTCAGTCAATTATTTTTATATAAGAATAACTAGTATCATAAATTGGTTTGTTCAGTCTTATTATCTTGTTTTTAAAATAGTATAGGTTCAATATTTTTTTTTAAATTTTATTTTAAAATCCAATTTATGCCATCTAATGAAAACAGACTTTGGTTAATTAGTGGCTTCACTACTTACAGAAAGTCTTGTTGAATAATAAGAAATCCATTTTTGCCAGGCATGGTGGCTCACACCTGTAAACCTCACACTCTGGAAACCTGAGGTGAGTGGATTGCTTGAGCTCACTAGTTCGAGACCAGCTTGAGCAAGAGCAAGATGCTATCTCTACTAAAAATAGAAAAACTAGCCAGGCATAGTGAAAGGTGGCTGTAGTCCTAGCTACTCATGAGGCTGAGGTATTAGGATTGCTCAAACCAAAAAGATTGCGGTTGCTGTGAGCTATGACAACAGGGCACTATGCCTAGGGCACAGAGTGAGAATCTATGTCAAAAAAAAAAAAAAAAAAAAAAAAAAACAGAGAGAAAAAAGAACAGAAAAAGAAAATACATTTCTTCAGTATAGTTCACCTATTCAACCAATGTTCTCATGGGCAGATGAATATATACTAACAGCATGACTTTTTGAAAATCATCATGAAGCTCTCAGACTCAGTGACCTGATATTCCCATTTCTTTTCATTAAATGAAATAATTGTATAATGGCCAGGGGAAATTCAATTCAACAAATACTTTCATTTTATCCCAGTCACTCTTCAAAGCATTTGAGTAGATCATTAAACAACAACAAAAAAAAAATTTATGCTTCAAATTTATAGCTTCACATTGCAGATATTTACTTAAATTAACCAAAATACACAGAAGATGATACAGTAAATTGAAGAAAAAAGGAGGGTGACCATAAGTTCTAATTTTGAATTAGGTGACCAGGAAAGACATCACTTCATAGGGGATAACCCAGCAGATATCTGATTTGAGGACGCATTCAGACAGAGACACAAAGGCTGAGGCCTGAGTTGGAGGATGGCAGGTGTGTTCTGGGAACTGGGAGGAGATCATCGTGAGGGCTTTAGCATAGTGAATGTCCAGACAGAGAGATCAAGGAAGACCCAGATAGGCAGGCCACAGTGAGAACAATGCCTTATCTATGAGTGAAATAGAAAATCATAGAAAAGTTATTACTAGAGAAACAGCATGACTGGACTATTTATGAGTATGCTTTATGGTGAATAAATGACACAGAAGATTAAAGTGTAAAAAGCAGTTTGGGGCCTTTCCAGTAATTCTAGGAGAAATGATTGTGGATTGGAATAAGTGTTAGTACTAAAGGTGCTGAGAAATGGATAGGTTCTTGGTAGAGAAGGCAGAGTTGGAAAGATTTGCTGTTGGATTAAAAGTGACATGTCATTGAAAGAAAAGGCATGCATGATTTCAAGGTTTTTGCTCTCGAGAACTAGCAAAATTAGATTGTCATTTCCCTGATGGGGAAAATACAAGCGTGGCAGAGGAAGGGGGTTAGATTTTTGACATGTGGATGCTGTGATGAATGCTAAATATCCAAAGGTCATTGTCAGGTAGGCAGATGATTTTACCAATATGGAGTTTCAGGAGAAAGGTCTTGGCCAGAAATGTGCATTTGGACATCACCCAGAATATGAATGGAATTTCATTAAAGCAATGAGCCAGCCAATCCAAGAACACATAGTGAGTAAGCTGAGAGAGGAAAGGTTCCAGTCAGAGACTATAGATTTCTCCTGTGGTGGCAATAAAGGAGTTGAGAAGAGCAAGAGAGATCAAGAAGGAGCAGCTAGTAGAAGCTGGGTGCCATGGCTCACACTTATAATTCTGGCACTGCAGGAGGATGAGGCAGGTGGATCGCCAGCTTGAGCAAGAGTGAGACCCCATCTGTACTAAAATAGAAAAACCAGCTGGGCACCTGTAGTCCTAGCTACACAGAAGGCTGAGTCAAGAGGATCACTTGAGTCCAAGACTGTGATGTTACTGTGTGCTATGATGCCACAGAACTTATCCAAGGTGACAGAGTGAGACTTTTGTCTCAAAAAAATAAAAATAAAAAAAAAGGAGCAGTGAGTAAAGAGGGAAGGAAAGCAGAGATAACTGGTATCTTCAGAAAAGAAAGATTTTTCCAGAACAAATGGATTCCTGAGTATTGAGTGCTACAATAAAATCATTTGTGATGAACTCTGACAAATATCCCTTTATCAATGTAGAGGTCACTGGGAAGATGGACCTGGGCAGTTTGGTTTGAGTGTGGTCATATCAGGATGAGCAATAGACTGTAAGAGAGAAAGGGTAGGGAGAGAAGTGGGAGACAGACCTTATGAAAAGCCATTTCACAGATATCTTGTGTTATAAATGAAGCAGAGAAATGTGCTGGAGCAAGAATGACACCTAAAGACATCACATTTGTTAAATACACAATTCCATGGAGACCTATGGAATTGGACCTATGGAATTCAGTCCCTGTTACTTACTATTTGCAGAGTTTGGGGAAATCTTATAAACTCTTTGACTCTGAATCTCCTAATGCATAATGTAGGGATGATAATGGCTGTTTTCAGAGTTGGTACATGAGTTAGTATATGAGATGATATGCACCACAAAGTCTACTTGTATAACCACTCAGCTTTAAATATCAACAAAATTTCATTGGAGTAATTTAAAGACGAGAAAGAACAGTCGTGTTAGTAGTATCAATAGTGCTAGTATTTGTTATGATATTAAAATAAATACATTAATTAATTTACTACTTTTGAAAGCTTGTAAGGGAATGCCTGAATATTTTATATCCTCTGTTCTTCACTAAGGTTTCATATCTAGGTGCACATGTTTGTTATGTACATGGGTCAAATGTCACATCAACCTCCCTGGGACTTCACAGTGTCAGTATTTCTTTTTCTTTTTTATTGCTTTGTAAGTCATTAACATGAATTTAGCATCTTGAAACCATACCCATTTATTATCTCCCAGTTCTGAAGATCAGAAATGTTGGTGGAATCAGCTGGCTCCTCAGCTCAGGGTTTCACCAGGCCAAAATCAGGATGTTGGCCATGCTGGGCTTCTCTGAAGGGCCTGGGCAAGAATCCAGGCTCATTCAGGTTTTTGGCACAATGTAGTTTCCTGCATATTGTAGGCCTGAGGTCACTGTTTTCTTGCTGGTATCAGTGGAGGCCCATTCTGTGCTGTGGAGACCACTCACTTTCATCCTCACATAACCTTTCCACTGTCAAAGCCAGCAATGACCTACAACATCCTAATCTCACTAGGAAAATGTGCCACCAACCACATAGCCAGAGAAACCTTTTTGATTCCCAAGAGCTCATGCAATTAGATCACACCCACTCATATAGTTTTTCTCTTGTCAAATAATGTAACATAATCATGAGACAATGCCAGGATATGAAGGTCATGGATCCGTTTTAGAGTCTGCCCACAGTAACATAACCTTGAAAGTAGTGGGTTTCATTTTAATGAAATTTTCTCGTGGGCTATAAGAAAAAAAAATTCCTAAGGGGTTTATAAGTTTGGATATAAACCAGGTACTGTGTTGCACACCTACATTACCAGCTAAGGGAGAGGCTGAGGCAGGCAATCCCTTGATTCTAGGATTTGAGGGCTGTAGTGCACTATGATCATGTATGTGAATAGTTACTCTCCACACCAGCTGAACAAAATAGCAGGACCTGGCTCTTTAAAAAAATTTGTTTGGATGTAGATGAAAGTAATCTAAATGACTGTCCATTTGTCATCATCGATGGTTGTGTTTTTATTTGGGAACTAAATGAGCTCTGGATTATGTGGTAGTAACTTTGGAATACTCTACAGAGTAATGATGAATATGGTCAGTGACTTGCCAGATGAAATACTGATTTGTTTTCTCTAGGAGCTATTAGAGAAGCATAGGCACCCATATGTCTATTCTTAGTGGCTTCCTGAGGTTTTTACACATCCTTTCCATCCTTTCACATGTTGCACAAAATTCTTTCCACAGTTGATGTAAAGCTGGACCCTGCCACAGCACATCCTAGCCTCCTCTTGACTGCTGACCTGTGCAGAGTGCAGGAAGGAGAAGTGTGGAGGGATGTCCCCAACAACCCTGAGCGATTTGACACATGGCCCTGTGTCCTGGGTTTGCAGAGCTTTTCCTCAGGGAGGCATTATTGGGAGGTGGTTGTGGGAGAAAAAGCAGAGTGGGGTTTGGGTGTCTGTCAAGATGCAATGCCACGGAAGGGAGAAAGCACACCATCTCCTGAGAACGGGGTCTGGGCCATGTGGCTGCTGAAGGGGAATGAGTATATGGTCCTTGCCTCTCCCTCCGTGCCTCTTCTCCAGCTGGAAAGACCTAGGTGCATTGGGATTTTCTTGGACTATGAAGCAGGTGAAATCTCATTTTATAATGTCACAAATGGCTCTCACGTTTACACATTCAGCCAACTGTTTTCTGGCTTTCTCCGACCTTATTTTTTCATCTGTGACATGATGCCTCTTATCTTGTCACCTATGACAGAAGCAGAGTCAGGAAATACAGCATCCAAGGGTCATTATGATGCTGCCTCTAGTGTTAGAGATGAGCATTCCTGAAATTCTGTTTCTAATATAGCTTTAGCCTAACAGAGCTTCCTAGAATGGAGAGAAGACTGTAAGTATGCCAAGTTTCAACAGATGCTCCCAAAAGAAAAGATACAAAGTATTTGCATATATAGAGGGACCCTTCAACACTGCCAAGTATAATCATTCTGGAAATGGAGCAATCTCTTCAAACTATATTTGCACACTTTCTTGATGGGTCTTCTTTCAAATTAATGACCTTGTACTACACAAAGATTTCTCTATCTTTATTATAATTTCTCATTTCTTTCAAGATAATTTCATTCCAAATCTTCCACATATTAAGAATCAGAAATGACAATTCTTAAATTTGTTTATAATGGTCATATTATTCCAGCATCAGAACTAAAATTTTTCTTTTTCCTGAAACAGAATCTCACTCTGTGCACCTGGTAGAGTGCCAGGGCTTCATAGCTCATAGCAACTTCAAACTCTTGGGCTCAAGCAATCCTCTTTCCTCACCCTTATGGTATCTGGGACTACCACCTTGCCTAGCTAGTCCATAATTTTATTTATCCTCCTTTTTCTTACTTTCTTTCTCCTCATTCTGTCCCTCTTCTTTTTCTCTGTCTCTGTCATTCTCTCTGTTGCCCTGTCTCTTTCTGGTTTCTTAATTTTTTTTTTCATTTTTACTTATTAATTGATCTGTCATTTCCTTCTTAGCTAACATATCAAGTGAGAATCATTTCTTTATACCATTCCTATGACTATACTCAATCTTGAAATTCTCTTTATTTTGAGAATGAATTTTTGAAAATTAGGAGATTGGTTCCTCTGAATCTAATATCAAGGATTCCTAGTCTTTTATTTATTTATTTATTTATTTATTTATTTATTTATTTATTGCAGTTTTTGGCTGGGGCTGGGTTTGAACATGCCACCTCCAGCATATGGGGCCAGCACCCTACTCCTTTGAGCCACAGGAACCGCCCTGATTCCTGGTCTTTTTCTTTTATCTTTGGGTACATTATTTTTGATGTGGGGATTCCTCAGAATTTTTATTCAATTAGTCCTTTGACCTAAATATTTATTAGTTATGAGAAATCAAACCAATAACCCCTCCCCCCAGTCTCAACTACTTTTCATGGTTCCTACATGTGAGACAATGATATTGGCCTTATAGAGTTATGGTAAATATTTAAGGGCATAGTTGACATTTTCAGTTTAAATTCAACTTTTCTATTTAAGAACAATATAAATATAGGTGATGAAATAATAATATTTACTTTATTAAATATTAAATTAATTATTCTGACCCTTCCAACAAAATTTCTTTCTTTCTTTTTTCTTTCCTTTTTTTTGAGACAGAGTCTCACTCTGTGGCCCTGTGGTCCTGAGTAGAGTGTCATGGCATCATAGCTCACAGTAACCTCAAACTGTTGGGTTCAAGTGATCTTCTTACCTCCGCCTCTCAAGTAGCTGTAAATACAGGTGCCTGCCATAATACCCAGCTAGTTTTTCTATTTTATTTTAGTAGAGATGGGATTTCACTCTTGCTCAAGCTGGACTTGAACTCCTGAGCTCAAGAGATCCACCCACATTACCCTCCCAGAGTGCCAGGTTGACAGGCATGAGCCATCAGGCCTGGCCTCCAACAAAAATTCTTCAAAGCCATTGAAGGCTAACTTCACTGCCATCTTTCTTTATATCTATGACTCGTAAATAATTGCTAAATAAATGTTGCAATGCTTATATGCTAAATGCTTCAATGCTAACCATTTAATGGTGTCTCATGACTGTATTCCAAGCACTCTGGGAGGCCGAGGCCTTAGATTTCCAGGATTGGAGTCCTACAGCAATCCAATCCTGGAGTCCTACAGGATTGCTTGAGCTCATGAGACCAGCCTGAACGAGAGTGAAACCCTTGTTTCTACTAAAAATGAAAAACTGGGGCAAGAGGATTGCTTGAGCCCAGGAGTTTGAGGTTGCTGTGAGCTGACACCATGGCACTCTACCATGGGCAACAAAGTGAGACTCTGTCTCTAAATAAATAAATGAATAAATAAACAGATATGAATTAATGAAAAATTAATATTATCCTGATAATAAGCTGCCAAAATTTTAATCTTCCTCTTCTCTAACTTTCCACTTACATCTTTTACTTAACTTTTCAATCATATTACTAACATAATTTGGTTTAATATTTTTTAATTGTCTGATTGTAAATAAACACTTTCCCACTTTGTCTCTATAATTTTTAAACAGAGGGAATAACATATCTGTACAATCCTCATGTCGCTATCTTACAGACCATATATGCTCTGGGCCCCTCTGATGCATGATGGGGCAGGGGTTGGGAGGAATGGACTTTAGCTCAGCAATACAGCCCCCTTCCCAGGGGACCAAAAGGGGCTGAGTTCTGGTCTGAAATCCCACATTCCAGGTGGGCTCCACCCATTCTATCATTTTACTTCAGAGAATGAGAAGAGAGTCTGAGAGATGCTCCCTACTGTATAACTTAATACCCTGGTTGGTCTCCACTGTCTATCTTGAATCTTGTCATCTAATTGTGCATTTCATTGTGGTTTATGTCAGTCATTAATGTCTTTCTTCATCCCTTCCATTCTAAGCTTCATAAGGCTTTTTGTATCTCCTATTAAGACTCCTTCTGTTTCCTTTCTAATTCCTAAGATTTCCACTATTCCCTCTGGCATTGAGCTTCATTACCTGTGAAATCCTCCAAATCCTACTTCCTGACCTTCCCTGTCCTTTCTCATGAATGCTAGTCTTTTATATTCACTTGTCCGCTTGACATCAAGTAGACATTTTAAACTCAATGTGCCAATAAACTAACTCAAACCTCTCCCCGGGTTGGCCTTTGCAAGAACCACAAAGTCACAGGCCTCTCCATTTCAGAAGACAGTGGCTCCCTCTCCTGACTGCTTAGGCCAAATGTCGGGTGACTCCTTTGCTGATCTCACCAGCCCACACCCAGTGAGGCAGCAAACCCTTCCGGCTCTGCCTTCAGGATGTATCTAGGCTTTGGATAGCCCTGACCACTCTGCTGCCACATCATGACCTAAGCTTCCACCCCTCCTCTGGATGCCACATTCACTTCCTGACAGTGGTCTTGGCTGGGCTGAGGCTCCTCTGATCTTCCTTTCTCAGGACGGGAGCTGGGCTGACCCTTTTAGCACCCAGGACAGTGATATCATCACAGTGACCTCTCATTCAATTTAAAGTCAGATTCTTCACAATAAGCCCTCGGATTCTAGAGGATCTGAGCCCCAAACCCTTCTCTCGTTCCTCCCCTCCTACTCTTACTTCCTTTCCCATTCTGCTCCAGCAGACCTGGCCTCATGGAGGCCTTTTCCTCCTTAGCTGTGGCTTCCATTTCCAATGCTGTTTTCCCTGGTGTCCCTCCACCTCATTCCTTTTCCTCCTTCATGTCTGCTGAACTCCAGCTTCTCAGTGAACACCACATGGTCCACCCACACCAGGGCTACTTTCTGTCCCCCTCACCTGGCTAAATGGAGGTTCTGTTGCTTCCCACATCATGTGTGTCAACTTTCAATGGATTACATTGTTCTATTATTTATTGAGTTTATTTATTAATTTATTTTTCCCTTTTAATGGTAGAATGTAAACAGCAGGAGGGGTGAGATTGGTGTGAATTGACAGTGATATGTCCACTGATGGATCCCAAGCACCACTAACACTGGTTCATGTGTAATTATCACTCTAGAATAAATGATTGACTATCTGTAAAGCAAAATTAAATGATGGACTTGAAGGTGCTTTGTGAAATGTAATATTTATTATAGTGATATAACAATAATTATTGTTATTATTCATAACTAGACATCTACTAGCGAATAAAGTTTAATGGCAAGTGCTAAATGAGTAAAACTGATTTTGGAGTGTAGAGAAAATTTGAATAGAAGGCTGAATTTGTAGACATGATAGATTCTAGTGATGTAACAACTTGACATGCTGAGCATAGTCGCATTGAGCCATCTGGGTTTTGATTCCCTGGGACAGCGATTCTCAACCTGTGGCTCACGACCCCTTTTTTTCAATTTGTAACAACCCGGCAATTAGGACGCTTGAGAACTACTGCCCTAGGACATCACAGTGACACCTTTGAATAATTCATTGCCTACTACTCACTCCATAAGTCACATCTCAAATGTTATACTGGCTAAGAATGTGAGGAAATTTATACAAACTTACATGGACTGAAACTACTTCTTTGAAAAAAAATAGCTTCAAAAATCTTTTTTATTTATTTAATTTTATTATTATTTTTTTGTTTAAAGAAAAATTCTTGCTCTTTTCTTGAACTCCTGAGCTCAAGGGATCCTGACTGGAGTGCAGTGGCAGGATCATAGCTCACCGCAGCTTTGAACCCCTGGGCTCAAGGGATCCTCCCACCTCAGCCCCAAAGTAGCTGGGATTACAGTGCGCACCACTACCTCTGGCTCTTCCATGTTTTGTTTGCCGCTTCACGGCTATGCATTTGGGCTGCCTCCTGTATAGATGGGTTGGATGTCTTGAGTCAGCCATTCTCTCCATCACTTCCCTCTTACTGTGCATTCCTCTGTTATTATATATAAGAACTTTTCCTAGCTCACATAATATTCATGCTTTTCCTTCCTGACAAGTCCATAAGCACTGCTCTGACAAATACTAATGAAATTATTTTCTTCTCTTGAAAGAATATTTTAGGTTGGGTGTAGTGGCTCACCCCTGTAATCCTAACACTCTGAGAGGCTAATGTAGGAGGATCTCTTGATTTCAGAAGTTCAAGATCAGCCTGAGCCAGAGTGAGACCTCATCTCTACTAAAAATAGAAAAATTAGCTGGGAGTTGTGGTTGGTGCCTATAGTCCCAGTAACTCAAGAGGCTGAGGCAAGAGGATTGCTTGATCCCAAGAGTTTGAAGTTGCTGTAAGCTATTACACCATAGCCCTCTACACAAAGTGACAAAGTAAGACCCTATCTCTAAAAACAAAAAGAAGGGGATATTTTAAAAATCAACCCTCAAAACTAGATTCTAGTTTTTCTAAGCTATAACCTCCAGAACTGTTTACTAGCACTTGTGTCCATATTTCCAGAACACTGAATAATTTATTCAAATGACTAATTTGATCAGTTTGTTATTGAACAAAGAGGCTCCAGCTTCTTGTCACTGTCAGCCAGTATGCAGAGACTGGGATAGGTCCACAAAACTTTGTCAGAAGGCTAGCAATTCTGGAGAACAGTACGAGCAATGTCCCCAAGACTGTTCTGTTCTTCAATTTCCAAAATCACAATTTTATACGTAAAAGTTAAAAACAAGAACCATGCTAACCCTTATCTTAACAATAATTGGCATCACCTTTGCCCTTTGTAATCCAAAAGTTAATCTCCTAAATCAATAACCTTATACTACTCAAGATATACACTTTTAGATTATTGCTGAATTTATAAGACAACAAAGAGACATAAGGTGAAAGTCACATAGGACCAAAAATGGCCAGACCAGCTGTTTCATCTCAGCTCCAGGCTGACTGACTCCATCTTATCCTCACTACATGCATTCTCAATTTCGTCCCTCCTACCCCTGCCCCCTAATCAGGTGACTAATTTATCCAATGAAATAAAGAAATAAACTTTTGTTTGTTTGTTTGTTTGTTTGTTTGGCCAGGGCTGGGTTTGAATCTGCCACCTCTGTTATATGGGGCCAATGTCCTACTCCTTGAGCCACAGGCGCCAACCAACTCATTTTTTCTAGTATATTGGAAAGGCCCTGAAGGGAGAAAACTGGGAGCTAGTTGGGAATGGGAAATAAAATAGCCTCATTACCAGCAAAAGTAACAGAACAATTTAGAGTGATGAGTTTGAGTCCTAGCTTCCCAAAGGACAGAGAAATTGGGAACATAGGGATTTATTAAAACTATCTGCTCTAGAAGCATGGACCCCTCAGTGCCTGCTTTCACTGTGCTCCTAGGGCCCTCTATGCGTCTGTTCTTCTATCACACAGGGAGGAAGACAAGAAGGCAGCAGTGTGTAAAACATTTGGTCTATAAACCTGCAAATTCTACACTTTCACTTATGTGAAATATTCTCTTCACTCTTCAATTCTATGACTGTGTCTACTCCAAAGTATACAATCATTTTAATAAATTTCTTAGTCAATTGACTCAAACAAATTGGCCTGATTTTTCTCTGATATTGCCTGGCTGATTGTATGGACTCAATTTCTATTGATTAATCAATTTATTAAAATTTCCTGCCTTGTAATATGATTTTTATCTTTACAAGAACATTAAAAATATGGTTACATGTACATAATCTAAGCAATGATATTTGCTCGATTTCTTCCTAGTTACTTTTTGAAAACAAAGCCTTAACCCATGTATGCCAACATCATCCTTTCAAATCAGAAAATAAAAAACAAAACAAAATGAGTCATCCTGTTAGTTCCTTAATTTAACAATAAACTTTGTATTAATCAATACACCTATGAATTTATTCCACTATCTAGGACAATGGGTTCTATCTTTATATACATAAAATTATTAGTTACAAGAAAATGCCAAACAATTTTTGCTCTTTTTCAAGTAGCTATAGAAAGAAATAAACAAAATGCATAATTCTGTTTTAGGTAAGATGGGATGGATTACAGTTCAGCTATTTTTTTTTTTTTTTTAGCCACATGATAATTACTGGGAACAGAGGAGGGAAGAAAATGGCCCATCAGTATTTATGTCTTTAGAAAAACAATGGATTGACTCCCCCATTTTTTTTTTATACAAGGAAGTAAATTCTTTTTATACCAAGGGACTAATTCCCATTTTCTGTCTGTACCCTATGGGCGATTATAGAATTTGGTGTGATGCACACCAACAACATGCCTCAATGCATGTGCTAATGATCCCTATGGATCTGAAGTTTCCCCAGCACTTGGGGAAATGAGCCAGACAACTGTCAAGGTCCTGCTCCAATCTTTCCTCAAGAGAGCTGCATAATCCTGTAATTGCTGTAAACCCTTTGGCACAAATATTGTGATCTATTGGAGGTACAGAGGTGTAGGGAAAGCCTGAGAGAGACATCTTCATTTTTACCCACTTCTGGAATTGCACCTGGCTACATCACCTGTGAGCACCCAAGAGGTAGAAGATACTCAGGCTCTGACAGAGGTTCTCTTGCTAGAGCTGTTTCTCCTGCATTCTGACTCTCAGTGTTACCCAGCAGCATATAACCAAAAATGGTAAGTAGAGTACTGTACTTCAGGGCTTGGCACTTCGCAGTTGGTTTGTTACATAAAGAAGCCCTGAAGGGATACAAAAGGAGAAAATGAGGAACATCCTCCTTAATCTTGGAAGATTTACAGATATTGACAGACACCAAAACACAAAGGTAGACACAACACATACATCACAACTCATCATTTAATTACAACAAAACTATACATTTACCAATGCAAAATTATTTTTAAAGAATGAACTATAAATGTGCTGAGGAATCAATATGTGCATGAAGAAATGAAGGGGCATGGAGTCACCAGATGAGGGGGTCTTGGCACGAGGAATGAAGAGGCCTGACCCAAAGTCTGTGTCGGGGGACAGAGGAACTCTGGCAGGAGCTCTCCTGAGCAAACCTCAGGTTTTTATTTATTATCATAAAACAGGTAGACAAAAGCTGCTTGTTAGACATTAGCACTGATTAGGGAGGTCATGGAGAAAATCAGATAGTAGGTCTCCACCTTTGTTTTTGTAAAACTATGTACCTTGAACACAACCTCTGCTTCCAGCATCAAGAGACCTTTGAAATCCATATAATCTTTACCATAATTATTATTGCCACACCTCACATATACATTCTCCCTTGGATGCCAGTTTCCTGATCTCCTGCACACAAACAACTCACATGCCATTCTCGTGATTCTCTAGATCTCTCAAGAAGGAAGCAAGTCTTATGCTAAGGATCAGGGCTCTGTTTCCCCTATGAAGAAACACAAACTAAAGGGGTTTTTGTGGGTATTTTTTTTTTTATTTTTAGGACAGAGTTTATTTTTTTATTTTTTCTTCATAAGCCTTTATTTCTTAATTGAATCTTAAAGCTTCTGTTGATTAACAACTCACTGTACAGTGAACAAGAAATCACATTCCACCTTTTAATTTTGCTTAAATACTTCCAGCCAAATGTATATAAAATAGTGATATCTCTTATTTTATGAGTTTCTTTTTTCTTTTCAAGTTTTTTTTATTACATCATAACTGTGTACATTGATGCATTTATGGGGTTCAGTGTAATGATTTGACATACAATGTGAAATGTGGAGTTTATTTTTTAAAAAGGATTTGTCAGGCAGAAGTAAGAAACTGAGATCTGAAATGTAAGTTTTATTTTGACAAAGTAAAGCTATAATCATGCCACCGGACTCCAGCCGAGGCAACAAGGGACCTGTCTCAATAAATAAATTTGAAGTTTGTTTTGGTATAAAGAATAGAGAAGGGATCCACACTCCCTGTCTCCCACAAATGCTTTGTCAGTTACTATGTTTTAGCTATTACATTTTCAAAATATGTTGTTTAAATATATGTTAAGATATTTTCTTTTCATTAGGTATTGTTTCCCCTCAGAATTTCTCTGCCTGGGTTAATCATAAATAAATCCATGGGTTTATTTTCTAAGTCTGTGATTGCATGACACATCAGCTTTATTTAACACATATAGAAACATATGTATATACATACATGTGTACATATACACACACATATATATGCTAAAGTTTTATATATTTTATCAATATACATATTTTCTATATTTTGAACATCTTATGAAGCAAAGTTTTGATTATTACCATTTTAGATGAGAAACCTGGGAAAGGTAAATGAGCTTTATGAGATCTTATAAATATGTGACATTGGCCAAGCCTTAGCCACTGAAGGACCATAACAGGAGGGTTTGTCGCTGTAGATCAGGATATATGAATCTGTCTCTCTTTATATGCTGTGAGACTTGTTTATCTCATCATATATGCTTTTCCTTGAATATGATGCAGTATTGAAGCTGGAATTTGGTACAGATTTCTCTACATATGTATGATTTATTGCATCAAAGTCATATTAACTGTTACAATTTTTTTCCCTAAAGCAGTGTATAGTACTGTGGAAGAAAAAAACCATATACTTAACTCCTCAGTACCAGACCCAGTTAAGAGAGAGAAGGAGATATTTTTTGTGTATGTTGCTTTAGGAAAATATTATTTCATATATTAATTATCTGTGTAGGTAATTAAAAATTACCTAAAAATAATAACTTGTTCTAGGCTCTGTGGCTCACACATGTAATCCTAGAACTTAGGGAGGCCAATGCACATGGATTGCTTGAGCTCACGGGTTCAAGACCAGCCTGAGCAAGAGCAAGACCCCATCCTTACTAAAAATAGAAAAACTAACAAAGCATGGTGGCAATGCCTATAATCCCAGCTACTTGGGAGACTAAGGCAGGAGGATATCTTGAGCCCAAGAGTTTGAGGTTGCTTGAGCTATGATGCCACAGCACTCTACCCAGGGTGACTGAGTGAGACTCTGTCTCAAAAAAAAAAAAAAAAAAAAAACACCTCTGCCTCTTTCTACATATGACAGTTTTCTTAACACACACTTGTTTTAATTTCCTTTCTTACAAGTTTGGAAGTAATACTAATTGTGCCAACTCTGTATTATTGTTGTTGGGGTAAAATGAATAAATAAATGTAAAAAGCAGAGAAGAATGCCTGGTTTATAGTAAGTTCTCCCTTAATATAGCCTATTATTAGTGCCGATATTTCTGTTCAGGTGCAGTAGAGATGGACAGAACCAATGACAGCTCCCCAAACCATTTCATCCTTTTGGGGTTTTCTGACCACCCCCATCTGGAAAGGATCCTCTTTGTGGTCCTCTTGATCGCATACCTCCTCACCCTGGTTGGCAACACCACCATCATCGTGGTGTCCAGACTGGATCCCAACCTGCACACTCCCATGTACTTCTTTCTCACCCACCTTTCCTTCCTGGACCTCAGTTTTACCACCAGCTCCATCCCCCAGCTGCTCTACAATCTTCATGGACCTGACAAGACCATCAGCTATGCAGGCTGTGCCATCCAACTCTTCCTGTTCCTGGGTCTGGGAGGTGTGGAGTGCCTGCTCCTGGCTGTCATGGCGTATGACCGGTTCATTGCTGTCTGCAGGCCTCTACACTATATGACTGTTATGCATCCCGGGCTCTGCCGGGTCTTCGTGTCGCTGGCCTGGGGCTGTGGAATGGCCAACTCTTTGGCCATGTCTCCAGTGACCCTGGGATTGCCCCGTTGTGGGCACTTCAAGGTGGACCACTTTCTGTGTGAGATGCCAGCTCTGATCCGGATGGCCTGCACCAACACTATAGCTGTTGAAGGGACTGTCTTTGTCCTGGCGGTGGGTATTGTGCTGTCCCCCTTGATGTTTATCCTCATCTCTTATGGCTACATTGTGAGGGCCGTGTTGCAAATTCCATCAGCATCAGGGAAGCAAAAGGCTTTTAACACCTGTGGTTCCCATCTCACTGTGGTCTCTCTTTTCTATGGAAACATCATCTACATGTACATGCAACCAGGACACAGCTCTTCCCAGGACCAAGGCAAGTTCCTCACTCTCTTTTACAACATTGTCACACCACTCCTGAACCCCCTGATCTACACTCTCAGAAACAAAGAGGTGAAGGGGTCATTGAGAAGGCTACTGCTGGGGAGTATGGAGGTGGGAAAGGAGTGAGGGCACCTCCAGAGTGTCTCCAGCCTGTCCATCAACTCTGTCCAGGCCTAGCGTGGCATCTGGAACTACTGGTCTGGATTTGGTCTTAGCCAACTTATTTGCCTCTTTCAAACATGTTTTATGAGGGAACTGCACAACACATATCGTCCACAAACCCCTCTATAAAGCATATATAAAGAACAGTGAGGTAAATAGCTTTACAGATGAGTTTCCACCAATTTATACCAGACTGCCAAGTAGGAAACAACTCTTCCTAATCAGAGCTTTGTTTTTGTTGTTGTTCGTTTTAAATTCATTAGCTTCAATTCTAGCCATTTTAGTCAAAATTACCCTTAATCTATCACGGTTCTTAATGTGGACCAAGTGCCTCTCTGCATGGAGGGGAGGGTGACCAGTTCCCTGGACATGTCTCCAGTGACCCTACAGTTGCCCTGTTGTGGGTAATGCAAGGTGGGTCGCTTCCTATATGAGGCATCAGCCCTCAGTCAGTTGGCCTGCGTCAGCACTGGGCTGAGTCAACATCAAACACTGGAATTAAGGACAGATAAATGTTTTCTTTTTCTTTCTTTATTTCTTTCCTTAATAAATGTTGTATTATAATTATTTTTGATTTCAAATTAATATGAGGATACAAATTTTTACATTACATTGTTCTCACTTCCAAGGTAAAGTTCCAGTTATATAAGAACCCTTCACCCAAAGGGCACAGGATCCACCCATGCATTGTGCCCATTAGGTGAGATCCTGCAATTGCCCTGCTTCCTTCTACCCATCATCCTGCTCCCTCCTCTTGCCACTGTCCCCGCTCCCTCCTCCCCCTGTCCCCATACTAGACTATATTTGTGTTTTATTGTTCATGTGAGCATGTAATTGTTTATGTGACGTTCACATTAGTATTGACTACATTGAATATTTATTTTTCCATTCTCATGATACTTTAAGAAGAATGTGTTGAAACTCCATCCAGGCAAACATAAAAGATGTAAAGTCTTCCTCTTTTTATGGCTGAATAGTATTCCATGATATATATGTTTACGGTAATTTGTTGACCCATTCATGGATTGATGGGCATTTGGGTTGCTTCCATGACTTTGCAATTATGAACTGAGCTACAATAAACACTTTGGTGCAAATGTCTTTGTGGTAAAATCATTTTCGTTCTTCTGGGTGGATACCTAATAATGGAATTGGAGGATCAAATGAAAGGTAAACTTTTAGATTGTTGAGGATTCTCCATACTTCTTTACATAAAGTTTGTATTAGGTTGCAATCCCCCCAGCATTGTAGAAGTGTTCCTTTCGCTCCACATTCACACCACCATCTGCATTTTGGGTACTTTGTGATGTGAACTAATCTTACTGGGGTTAAGTGATATCTCAGAGTGGTTTTGATTTGCATTTCTCTGATAATTAAATATGATGAACACTTTTTTCCTGTGTTTGTTAACCATTCTGTCATCTTTGGTGAAGTTTCTGTTCAATATTTTCTATTTCTCAAGTTCCCACTCAAAACTTCTCACCAGATCATATAGTTTTTTGTTGTTTTTGTTTTTATTCTTCACCCTCAACCTTTGGAATTTTCCCCAAAGGTTCTGGATAAACCAAAAAGTTAACCTATAAATAATGATACATGGATCATTTAAACCTTAAAGCAACAATATTTCTCAGGAATGTTTTTATTTTATTAACAAGAAGCTTGATATTTGTTAAGTTCTTGCTGGGTACTGGGTGCTCTTAATTCATCTAATCTCAGCATTTGTCCAAGGTAAGCATGGTTATCATTATTCCTATTTTATTCATTTTGTCTTTGAGGCAGAAAGGTTGATCCTGAATAAAAAAGTCCCTCTCCATACTCTTCTAGGGGTAGCCCTAATGCCATGTGGACAACTTATTCTTTTATACACCATTAACTCATGCACATCACTCCTTCCAAAGAGCACTTTTGAATATTCAGATCAGAGTCCCCTTGATGCACAGGAGAACTGAACAGAGATTTACTCCAAGTTCTCTGTCTGACTCCAGTTCCTCCCAATTTCTATTGCATCATGAACTTGTTTCCTTCCTTACTTCCTTCTTTTTTTCTTCCTTTCCTTTCCTTTCCTTTTGTTTTGTTTTGTTTTCTTTTTTTTAGAGACAAAAGTCTCACTTTGACCCCCTTGGTAGAGTGCTATTGTGTAATAGCTCACAGCAACTTTAAATTCTTGGGCTCAAGCAATCCTCTTGCCTTGGCCTTCTGAGTAGCTAGGACTGCAGGTGCTCACCACGATGCTCAGCAGGTTTTTCTATTTTTAGTGGAGATGGGGGTCTCACTCTTGCTCAGGCTGGTCTGGAATTCACGAGCTCAAGCAATCCATCCGCTTCCCAGAGTGCTAGGATTACAAACTACATGCCAGACCTATATTTCCTTTTAGTCTTTTGAGTTCCCCAATGATTTCTGAAATTCACAGGGGTGGGAGGTGGGGATGGCAAGAGAAAGAAAGCAGACAGAGATAGATTTTAGTCCTTGTAGAAAAATTTTGAATTAATTTTTCTATTATTTCACTATAGAGATCCTTAGACCATCCTTACACTAAGGAAAACGTCCCCTTTGCCTTCTGAAGGTTCACTGAAAATCAACTGACCAAAGACAGATTAATAGGAGAAATGACATACAAATTTATTGACATGTAGGAGGTTCTTACAAAATATAGAGTTTCAAAGATATGGCCAGCTGGGTGACACTTTTGTGCCATCTTGAGGTTATAGAAAGAATGGGGGCTTGGATCTTCACAAAACAGGTTATAATGGCAAAAATGGATATGAGAGGCCTGGTGGCAAAGACAGTTTTGTTATGTAGATTAAATCTCATAGGTAACAGCTCCTAGAATAGAGGATAAATATTTCTTTCAGAGCTTTGAAAGCATCAGACTCTTTCTTAATCTTTCCTAGACTCAGACAAAGAAGGCCTCAGAGAAAGCCTGGCTAAATCAACAGATGTTTTTCTACAAACACAAATCTTTTGTATAAAAGATAATTTTTCAGCTATTCTTAAGTTTCTAGCCCTTCTGGATAGCCATCTTGATACAAGTTAGTTTTGGGGTAAAATATTTTGGTTTTCTTCAACTTTGCATCATCAAAATGATCCAGGCTGGCTAGAGTAGAAAGCAGAGCTTTATTGGTGACATAATTTTGCAAACTAGAAACAGATAATCTCTGGTGTGGGGTCAAGGTGCTTTCTGTTCAAAGAGGGGAAGGACAGATTGAGTTTCATGCCTCATAGAGCTGGTATCATACACATTCAGCGGGTTTGGGAGGAATCTGTACAGATTTATGAGAGAAGCTTAGCGTATGTGTAATGAATAAACATGGGACATAGGCATAAGCCTTTGGTTTAGCATTAAAATCAGGTGGTATCTCTCTATGTAAAAAGGTGAACTCTAGGACACAGAGACAGTCTGTGTCCTCTATCACCTAGCTGAAACTGGGTTAAGATCTGGAGTTAGCTTATCAGAAAAGAATATTTGTAAGTCTGGTCCTGTGTCTAGTTAGAATTGTGCTGATCTGGGTTGTAAATAAGCCTGACAGCTCCTATTGTTAGAGAGTTCAGGAAGGACTTGTTTTTCTTATGATCATAGAAATTTAGAAGTTTAACATGCCAGCCAGGCCCTGAGTCCTAGATCCATAGGTAACTTATGTTTCTTTAATCTCTGAGCCCATCTTAGTTGTAAAAAGACATCTATTTTGGTCTCTAAGATCGCACTTATCATGTACAATATTATGAACTTCCTTAGTTCATGAATTGTCTAAGTTTGTCCTTTTCAACCTATTTATTTCTTATTACTTCTACCACTAAAATGCTTTTTTAATACCCTTTTTTCCCTATTACTTCCCCTCTCATGGAGCTTTAATACATGTAAAGAAATTTAATTTTTTCCCTAAATGTTTGATAACTTGAGTCTACAGAGCAAATTGAAAATGAACAGATTAACAAAGGAAGTGGCAAAAAAGTTTTTTATGTGCACACTTGTTCATTTACATCAGGTAAAATGTAAAAATTCAAAGACAAGATGTTTGATGCTTAACCAGCCTCTTCCATGGGGACAGAAGACCTGGAGGATTGTAGGGATAAATTATTTTCAGATGCAATGAATGAGCCCAAAGAACAATGGTCTGGGAGCAAGTTTCTGTGGGCTCTGAGGGAGGTGTCTTCACATGTTATGGAGAATGAAGGAAGGAAATTTTGTCAAGCAAAGACTGTCTTGTTATGCAGATGAAAATATCTCAGGCAATCCCAGAGCTTCCTTCAGAAAGAAAAATAGCCTGTAGTTGAATTAACTTAGATCTGTCAAAGGAAAAGAAGCCATATTCTATAAAATAATTTGATGATGTTTATTCTGAGCCAAATTTAAGGACCATGACCCAGAGCCACACCCAAGAAGCCTTGACCAAATGGACTTGCAGTAGTGAGGTAATAGTTATTACAGTTTGGTTTTATGCATTTCAGGGAAACAGGAATTACAGGTGAGGTCATAAAGCAATACATGGGAGGTATGCCTTGATTTGGCCTTAAAAGGTGAGACATCTCAAAGTGGGGGCTTACAGGTTATAGGTGAGTTTAAAGATTCTTTAGGTGGCAATTGACCAACAGAGTCAAGCTCTTTCTAGTAGACCAGAACCTAGTGAAAATGAATGCTTAAGTAAAAATAAGGGTCTGTTAATCAAAGAGAAACTACAAGACATATGCCCAGGATCAAATGTTCTGTGTATATTGAGGACCTACCAGTATGTGCCTGATTCACAAAGGACATCATCTCTAAGGGAGGAGACATGATGAGGCATGTCTTATCTTCTTTCTCTTGGAAAGCAACTCAATTTTAGGGAATCCCCTGGGCCAAGAGAGGGTCCTACAAGTCAGACACTGGGGAAGCCTTAAGATTTTATTTTAGTTTATATATCTAGACAAGGGTGGGGGACTCAATGAAAGCCTACTTATTTATTTCACCAAAGAAGAATTTTCTCTCTAGATGAAAATCTTCACAAAAGGCAGTTTTGCAGGGCTATTCCTGTTTCAGGCCCTCCTAACAGCCATCTTGATATATGCCAAAGACTTATATTTTGAGATGAAATAATTTTGGTTTCCTCTATATCACAGAAATAGTATATTGTATTATTGGGGCAAGGGAAGGTTCATTGAAGGATCAACTCACAATAAGGCAGATTAATAGGAAAAAGGGATTACTTATGTATTTACCATGCAGATGGAGAGAATCACAAAGTGATTGCCCAATATCCCACTTGGGTACAGAAGCTTATATATCTCATTTTAGAAGGATGAGGGAGATGAGGATATAGGTAATTCTGCTGAGGAATAGTAAATGATAACTAGGGGAGACGAATAGACACTTAGCACAATGAACAGATGGGGAATGCACTCTCAATTCTGGCAACATTACTCAGTATACCTGGGCATTTTTTCACAGCAAATGACTTCAACTGCACTACCAAATGTCAGAAATCCTCTTCTTTTGGAATCTCCACAATTTCTATGGCATCCTCACTTGCACCTTTCACTTCATCAGCTGCTTCATGCACTTTTATGGTGGTCATTGTTTCAGCCAATATCACTTAGAAAATTGCTTCTTTGTCAGGTTCTTTCCAGGCTGCCGCCTCATCATCCACTGCAACAAAACCTTCAAAATCTACTCCTTTAAATTCTCCCTTGGGGGACTGACTGATAGGACAAAAACATCACGTGTGTTCTTGGGTTGTGACAAATCAAACTTTCTTGAAACACGCCCTTATCATTTCTGGATGAACTTTATTCTGGGCAGAATTGATCCAGCTGTTGAAGTTTCTTCCACAGGTGGACCACAGGTTTGTGTTTTAGTGATGACCCATTGCAGGAACTGGGCTTGGTAGTGCATGGTAAATGTTTTCTCTTTCTTTCCTTCTTTCTTTCTTTCTTCCTTTCTTCTTCCCTCCCTCCCTCCGGTCTTTCCTTCCTTCCTTCCTTCCTTTTTTTTTTTTTTTTTTTTTTTTTGAGACAGAGTCTTACTCTGTTGCCCTGGGTAGAGTGTCATGGTGTGATAGCTCACAGCAACCTCAAACTCCTGGGTTCAAGTGATACTCTTGCCTCAGTCTCGCAAGTAGCTGAGCTATAGGCACCCACCATGACACCTGGCTAATCTATTTTTAGTAGAGGCAAGGTGGTCCTGAACTCCTGGGCTCAGGCAATCCACCCATATTGGCCTCCCAGAGTGCTATGATTACAGGCATGAGCCACTGCACCCGACCACATTTTGAATGTTTTGGTAATACCTTGGTCTGGAGTTTGAATTTTTGAGAATGTGTTTGGAGGCAGAAATTTCAATGTCACATTTATGAAATGATTCACTTGTGGGTGGCCAGAACAATTGTCTTCTCTTTGTAGAACAGGCTGTTTCTTCTTCATTTCTTGGATGATACCCCTTACCCACTTCTCAAATAACGCAGACATCCATTTGTTTGATCTTCAGGAGACAGGGAGGTCTTTGGACCTCAGGTTCTTGAAGGCATGTGGCTTTGCCCAATTACCAGTCACAAAGGACTTTGGCTTTTTTCTGGTTGAGTTAGTGCAAAGCAGAACCATGAAACAGTCTTTAGAATTTTTTATATTTGTCACCCTTCATGAGGAGGGTCCTGTGGGGCATTACCTTGAAAGAGTGTTCACACTCATCAATATTAAAGATTTTATCATGTTTTAAAGCCTCTGGCCACATCCGGAAACTTTTCAATGAACTGTTTCTCTTCTCCTGGAATATCATTGGATTCACCACACAAGACTTTCTGGCCAACCACCTGATACTTGGAAATCTGCCACCCTGAATTCCTGTGTGAATTTTTTAGCAAATTCTTGGGTCATTGGCCTAGAGATTCAAGTGTTATTTGCTCTCATTTGTTTTAACCAGGTTAATGTGGCTTCATTGACTTCATCAAGGAATGTTTTCTTCCTATTCCCCTGTAGGTCTCTAATTTCCTTATCACATATCTCCAGGTACTTAAGCTTTTTGATGCTGCTAACTATGGTCTTGCTAACACCAAAACATTCTGCTGTCTTTCTTTGGTTGCCGCTTTCCAGAAAGTGTAAAATATCAAATTTTTCCTTCAATATCGGCTCTTTGATTTCTTTATTTTGGGCCATCATGTCTTCTTTAACTGTAAAAATTTTCAGTAAATGTAGGTTGTACCTATAATTAAGTCCAATCCTTTATGTTGAAAGGATCTTCTTCAACATGTGACAAACAATGTTTTATATGTAACATATTAGGCCTACTACAACAGGTGGTAATAATAAAACATGAAGAAATAATTTATTCTAAAACAAAAAGAATACAACTAAGGGGTTAAGCTTTCACCTTCTGTCCTTTGGTGTTACAAATTAATATTAATATTGTGTGTCATAGTCTAAATGGTCAAGATATAACTTACAGAGGTGGTTAATATAGAAAGACCAGCCTCGTCATGCTTCCATTGAATATATGTAGTTTGTGTCTAGTCTATGAAAATTAGGTCAACTTAAGGAGGTAGTCAGTGTAGAGAGGTGTTCAACTATGGAGGTTCTACCATATTTAATCTCACAGGTACATGCTTACAATGTGTAATGATCAAATTAGGGTAATATAATCTATCTCCTCAAACATTTATCATTTCATTGTATTGGGAACATTTCAAAACACTTCTAGCTAATTTTTCAAATGCTCAATGCATTGTTGTTGACTATAGACACCCTGCTACACTATCATACACTAGAACATTGTATTTCTATCTAACTGAAGTTTTATATCCCCAAACTCTTTATTAAGGAAGATTTTCAAGGGAAAAAATAACCACAGCACACATATTTCAAATCACCCTATCAAAATGGCTAGTGTACATCATGTATATCATTTGAAGGACACTGGAAACCTCTATCAAAGCAGTTTAGTGTTGGAAGTATCCAGATTTCCATATGCTCAGGGGGTAGTGGGAGATAAGATGAGGCTGCTCCTCCTCAGTAAGGAACTTCTCAGAAGGAAAGAGAGCTGTAGAAAACTCAGAGTTAGAGATGGGCAAGGCAGTGAGCTCTGTCTTAAAAAGTGTCTTTACTTAAAAAAATGGTCAGTACATGGTGTTGAGTTTGAAGTTCCCTGACAACATAATTGAAGGAGGTAAGATAATGGTGAAGGGGTCATTGGCGAAACTTACCCTTTTCTCTTAGGTTGGTTCGCTGAAAAGATCAACTCACAGTTATGGTAGATTAATAAGAGAAAGGTATATTTCCAAATACTATGTTCATGGGGGGAACACAAGAATGATTTCCCAAAGTCTTAGTGATGGTCAGCAATTTTTTAAGATGCCTTTTAGAAGGGAGGAGCAAAGTGTGTGGAAAGTATATGTGGTGAGAGTGGTTGCTAGGGAGGATGTGTAGATGGGTGGAAAGTGATTGAATTGTAGATTAATGCGAGAGACAGGTCTTCTGCTTCAAATGACTTTAGGGACAGGTCTAGTTGTATGCAATAAGGGAGTCAATTGCCTTTTCTGATTCTAAATCGGGTTACTGAGGTTTTATAGAAGAGAGGCCAGAGTTTTCTGATCATAAATGCCCTTTTCACTTAAAATATTCTTTATACCAAGAACCATATTTTGGGGTGAAATATCCTTAGCTCCTTCAATGGGATTATTGTCAAACCCCTAAATTCAGGCTCATGCACTGGGTGTGTAGCTGAAGCCAAGCATGGTGACACCAGTGCTTGGAGGTAGAGAAAGTTTTTTGTATTTGGTCAAAGTGAGAAGATCTCTCAGGTCTGTCTTAACAAACTACAAGCAGGAAGATTTTATGCAGCTGGGAAGTGGGAGGAGGGGTTCTCAGGGAGCCAAGAAGAGTGTCTGTTGCCTCAGACTTTGATAATAACATCTTGAGCAGCCATATTTATGGGCATTCATTCCTTCCCCAAAACACAATCATAAATTTTCTTTGTACCTCTGGAGTTGTCTCTTCTTGCTTGACAAAGAAATAGGGAGGAATAAGTGGTGCTGAGCAGAGAGGCATTAGTTAACCTTTGCAAGGAAATAAGGGACTTGTCAAAATTTTCATTATTTTAATCACTAAAAATGTTGAGATGCTAAGATCTCAAGGGGCTTAGCTATAGAAGATGAATAGCATGAGGGGAATAAAGGGAAAATGTTGATAGATATGATCTGATTCACATTTTAAGTGAAATAACTAAATATAAATATATAAATTGCAAAAAAAAAAAGAACAATTAAATCTTAAAGAGAGAAAAAACTGCTGGAGTTTTTATCCCTAAGGAAATAAAATTCTTAATAATTAGAAAGACAATTATACCCCTCCATATTGTGAACTCCATACAGACAGTGTCACATTGACTCCTTATGTTTGGGAAACGGCAGGCAATATGTGCTCATTAAATACTAATATTTTCAAACAAATGAATGAAATAGTAAAGGAATAATCAAATGCTCAAGCACTGAAACTATGGTATGTTTAATTGCTGATGGGAAACATGTATGAGGCAGGGGATGCCTGAAGAAGGGAGGGAAGCAGCTCCCAATGAAGACGGGAGAAAAGGAGGAGCAGGATGAGGTACCTTTGCCCTCTGAAAGTTTGCTTAAAATCACTGACATGGGACAGATTAATTGGAGAAAAGTCATACACATTTATTTAACATGTATACACAGCAGACTTCAGAATGACGATTCAACCCTCAACAAGGCACAGAAGCTTATGTAGCATCTTCAGATCACAGGATGAACGTGGGCTCTGAGCATGATCAAAAACAGGTGATGATGGAAAATCAGGTAGTAGTGCTGAGGCAAGTATGGGAGGGAGAGAAGAGTACTAGGCTAGCAGAGGTGGTCCTGTCATGTAGATGAAAGCTCCCAGGCAGCAGCCCTCAGAGAGAATAAAGGTGAAGGTTTCTTTTCAGAATATCAGGGTATCAGATCCTCAGTTAATTTTTCCCAGATTCAAACAAGGGTAGGCATTGGCTTCACTAATAACCCCACAAAGACATCTATGCAGGACCACTTCTGTTTGCTGGCTCTCTCACAGCCATCTCAAAATAAGTCAAGAAATATATTTGGAGATAAAGTATTTTTACATCATTGAGTAACATGTGAAACTGGCCTTCTTCACAATGAGGCTTATTCCTTTCCTTTGTAGAAAGAAGGATCATTTGGTTTCAGATGAAAACAAGAGAAATCACCTTCTAGGGAAGGCTCACTTGTTTTATCATTTAGGTAAGTACTTGCTTCCCTTACTTTACAAAAGGCATGAGAAATTGATGGGGGACTGAGAACTGATGGAAGACCCTGATTCCACCTGCTAAAATCTACTCTCAATTTTGTTGTGAGTACTTTATTTTTTGCTGAATTTTCTATTTGTTGCCAACCACTGTGAAATTCCTTGCCAACACTGGCAGAACAAAGAACAAAGGATAAAATTTTCTTTTTCCAAAAATGTTACCCGTATTTTCTTCTAAGACAAGGCTGAGAACTATTAAGAAAAAAGTGTCTGTCAAGATATCTGTACCGTTAAGCTCTTTATTAGTGTACCTCTTCTTTTAGTGTGTTACATTCTATAACCACAGACTATGTAAAACTGGCTATGATGAGCAGTAAGTAGGGTCAAATATGTCTCTTCCTCAAAACTTCAGAATTATCCTCTATCTTCTTGAAAATTTCTTGGGATACACATGAGCAAGGGAGATACAGAAAGGAATATATAAGTCCTGGCTACTTGGGAGGTTGAGGCATGAAAACTGCTTGAGACCAGGAGTTTGAGGCCAGCCTAGTGAGACTCTGTCTTTTAAATTTAACAAAAATAGAATCTATGTCCCTATTAACAATTAATAGATTGAATTGATTTGATTCATTTTCTAAATAACAGGTTTTGTATTAAAGTAACTTGAAACACCCAATCAAAAATAATAAGAACAAATAACAAATTAATGACTGGGTTACTCACCTACTTAATAAAGGAGACAAGTATAGGGTTGAAGGAAACTGAAACCATTTCACCCCAAAATATACTTTGTAGACATAGTTCAAGATGGTTATTCAGAAAGAAGTGGAAACCTGCGAATAGCCCTCCCAGGTTTTATTATACCTGGTTTTACTCATGAGGTAGTTCTCACTATTTACACAGATAAATATGGCTGGAGAAAAACAAGGGCATACTTGGTAGGTCTGATGAATGGTGACACTTATGCATTATTAATCATTGGCTTCTTAGAAGGTGGAAAACAGTTTGATTCAAATAATAAAGCCAAAATACAGTATTTTAGACACATAGTTATTTACCAACCCACAGGGAATAATTGAAACACTGACCTGGAAGTTCTGTGTGAAAAGCTCACAGATAGCTTGTTGTGGTCAGAAGGCTAAGCAATGCTGCCCCCTCTTTGATGCAGGTTAGGTTTTAGGGATTGTACTATATTATCACCACAATATGTCAATGGTGACACTTATATGAAGCACTGGATGTCAGTAGCTCCCTGGAAGGTGACAAAGGCCAAACTCTAGTTAGGCCTCTGAACTTTCTCCTATGTCCATCTGTGCAAAATCTAGTTTTAGTAAAGAACCCTGCTAAGTCAGGGTAAGCAGAATCCTCTATCCTTGGTATCTGATCTTCCTTTAGGAGGATCATCTAGGTTCCTCATCATCCACTACCCTCAGGTGGTGGTTGATCACTCTGGCCTGTCAGCAGCAAGAATCCCATTGGTCATGTTCTGGTCTTCTACTGCATGTCCTGAATCCCAACATCTGGTTGCTTTTTCCTTAATCTCCAAGGCAAGGTTTACAAACTTCTTTAGACAAAGTTTCTAAGAATATGCAATGAGAAAGGGACATTGATAAACAGTTTGGGGGAAACTGGATATTCTTAGACAAAAGAATGAAATTGGACTTTTATACCATATAAAAACTCAACACAAATGGATTAAACACTTAAACATAAAACCCAAAACTGCAAAATTACTACAAGAAAATGTAGAGGGGAAAACTACATGCCTTTGGTCTGGGCAGGGAATTTTTAGATTTGACCCTCAAAACAGAAGCATAAAACAAAAATAGACAAATGACTGTAGATGTATGTTTCTGGGCACTCTATTCCATTGGTCAGTGTGTCTATTTTTGTGCCAGTAATATGCTGTTTCAGTTACCATCACTTTGTGGTACAGTTAAAATCAATTAATCTGGTGACTGCAACTTTTTTTCTTTTTGTTTATAAACACTCTTGACCAGTTAAATCAGTGAGACTTGATTTAAAGATCTTTGAATGTAATGCACATTTCATATTAGTAATAATAGAAGTTTCCAAATTTTAATTAGCATAACCACAGCTCTCCCTTTTTTCTAGCACTTAAAAATCCCTGATCATTTTCTCTTTTGTGAAACAGTAAATTAATTTATTCATTTATGCCTTCCCTTTCCATGTAAGTTAATAGACTCAGATTTATATTTAACCCCACAGATGTATGCTTTTTTTCTTTAAATTTCTTCTAAGATCTTGACTATCTGCAAAATGTCTGACAATGAAATAATGAAATTATGACCCAGCAATCTCACTATTAGGTATCTTTCCAAAAGAAGTGAAATCAGTATGCTAAAGAGATAGCTGCACCCCTGTGTTTAGTGTAGCACTATTACAACAGACAAGAGATGGAGTCAACTTATACAAACAGATGAGTAGAAAAAGAAAATGTGGCATTTTTTCTTATATGAAAGTATAATAACAGTATACATGGGGGAATACTATTTAGGCTTAGTAAAGGATGAAATTCTATAATTTCTGACATGGATAAACCTGGAGGACATTATGTTAAGTGAAATAAGCCAGATACCGAAAGACAAACATTGCATGATCTTACTCCTATGTAGAATCTAAGAAAGCTGATCTTAAAGATATAGAGAGCAGGACAGTGGCTGTAGAGTCTAGGAGGGGGAGGGGAAGAAGGATGAGGAAAGGTTGGTCAATGCATACAAAGTGACATTTAAGTGTGTGAAATATGCTTGCCTTTCCAGTGTGCTAAAGGTGAAAAGGTCTATTAGTATTGTATTGTATATTTCAAAATAGCTAGAAGAAATAATTTTGAATTTTCTCATCACAAAGAAATAAGAAACATGAAGTGTTAGATGTGCTAATTACCCTGATTTGATCATTACACAGCATAGATGTGTATCAAAACATCATTCTGTACTTCACAAATATAGGGGGGCCATAAAGTTCGTGTGCAATTTAAAATTTCACACGAACTTTATGGCCACTTCGTGTACATAATTATTATGTAGTAAGCAAAAATTAAAAAATAAAAATAGAGAATAATGGAGGAAGATGTGAGTTATGGAAACCGGAGATCCAACCCATAGACTAAGATGGGGTTAGAGGGTCACAGATTCAATATTTCATCAGACATAAAGGACAACCAATTGAATCAAATCAGATTGACCATGCCCAAAAAGACATCTTGCATTAAGGTTCACGTACAAGATGTCTGCCACCTTATAACATGCTTTCTTAGATGTAGGAAAATTTTACAATACATATTTTTTAGATTTTAAACCCTCCAGGCATGGTTTTAGTGCAAATCTAAGCTTGAGATAAACTAATACAAGAATGATTTCTTTTTGCATGCTTTTGCTTTATATTCATTGAATCTTTTCTTTTGGAATAACCAACTCTCCATTTTTTATTAGAATGCAAATTCTGCTTTTTATTTGCTTTCTTATAAATAAATCTCTGTAGGCTTGTGAAAACCAGACAGAGATAGAGTAAACAAAGTTATTATAGTGATAAAGCTTCTTCTTTTTGGAGCCTGTCACATTTGGATATTCCTTCACTAGACAACACATTTGTTTAACACCACAGCAGAATGCAAACTTTACTGTGTATCAGAGTCCACAGGAGGACTTTACTATACAGACTTCTGGGCTTCATCCATCCTCAGACCTGCTATCCATTTTTGTATATTCTGCTGATATTCTATCCACATTAGTAGTCGTTTTTTCTCAAATGTTATCTTAATATCTGCTCTTGATCTTGCTATCATTTTGCTATGTTATATCTCAATTGGAAATGAGGATGGACTTTAGCAGCTTTTAAAATATGTCATACCCACCAAAGAGAAGAAAATGGAATGAATTGATAACAAATGTAGAAAGACTTTTACTATTTGAAATATGTTTTTATTTTTTTTTATTAAATCATAGCTGTGTACTTTAATGCAATCATGGGGTACAATATGCTGGTTTTATATACAATTTGAAATATTTTCATCAAACTGGTTAACATAGCCTTCATGGCATTGTCTTAGTTATTGTGTTAAGACATTTATATTCTATATTTAGTAAGTTTCACCTCTACCCTTCTAAGATGCACCATGGTTATTAACTGCTGTGGGAACTCACGTGTCCTCAGATATGATCAGTGTTATCTAAGGGATATCTGGGGACAATGAAGTATGGCCCCACTCCAAAGACAGAATGTACAGAGCAAGTTTAGAGTGTGGATGTGCCAAGTGTCCCAGGAAAGAACTTCCAGCCCGGGATTCATCAAGCTGCTTGTGCCTTCCTCCTTTTACCTGTATCAGATGACTAGCGAGTGTTTGTTTGTTTCTTGTGCTCCCTCTCCTTAGCAGATCCTGTCTTTTATGACAAGAGGAAAAAGAAAGCAAAGTTATCTTTTATTTGCCTGAAAGCATACAACCAACAAATTGAAGATTTTGAGTAATTTCTTTGACCAGTTTCATTTAAGAAATGATACAGTTCATCCTTTTTTGTTTGTGCAGTTGCTGGGTTGATAGATGGAACCAAGCTATCAAATTACTTTATCATTTTTGTCAGAAACTCAATGGGAGAATTAGGAATATGTTTGCAAAAATTGAAGTTAAATAACAAGATATATTTTTAGCTCAAATTTACCCAGAGCTAAACTGCTAATGTATTGATTAAAGTAGTAATACATGTGCTGACACACAGATACAAATAGGAGGATGGTTTCATATCTGGATTCTCTGTAGGTTTCTGTCTCTGTCTTTGTGTTAGTACAATCTTGTTTTGGTTACCATAGCCTTGTAGTATAGCTTGGAGTCTGATAAAGGGATGCCCTCTGATTTGTTCTCATTAGATAAGGTTGCATTGGCTATTCAAGGTCTGTATATTTCCTCATGTTTAAAACAATGTCTAATTTTCAAAGTCAAGTTGGTTTATGAAGGTTATAATTTCTACACATATTTTTGCCCTATATCTAGTTTAGATATAATTCCATAATCTATATCATAAAAGGATATCAGCTGGGGCCCTTCATGTCTGCCATTCACCCACCTAATCATATGAAATGCCCAAATTCTATCATGAACCATGCTAAGATAAATTTTAAAATATGTACTGTTCATATATATAAATAGGAGCATTCTCTTGATTAAGTTTCTCTTGTTTTTCTTGGCCTCCCAGCAAGGAATGAACAATTATAATTGCATTCCATTTTTTTCAATGTGTATATTGATTCTATCCTTACTGTTATTTAAAGACACAGACACTTCAAAACAATAAGCTTACTGAATTCTGATTTGACCACAAAATTTTTCTTTCTTTTTTTTTTTTTTTTTGAGACTGAGTCTCACTCTGTAACCCTGGGAATACAGGCATATGCTATTATGCCTGTCTAGTTTTTCTATTTTTAGTAGACATGGCATCTTGCTCTTGCTCAAGCTGGTCTCAGCTCAAGTGATCCACCCAGCTCAGCCTTCCAGAGTGCTAGGATTACATGACCATGAAATGTGTGATGATTTCATAACTAAATTGAAATTTTCTTCTCAATTTTTGTGAATATATGTTTTACATGACAAACCAAATTTGAAACTTTTCAAAAAAAGCAATAATAATAACAACAGGATTTTTGTTTTTGTGAGATAGTCCCACTATGTCACCGTTGGTAGAGTGCTGTGACATAACAGCTCACAGCAACCTCAAACTGTTAGGCTTAAGCAATTCTCTTGCCTCAGACTTCCAAATAGCTGGAACTACAGGCATCTGCCACAATGCCTGGCTATTTTATTGTTGTTGTTGTCATTGTTGCTTAGCAGGCCCTGGGCCGGATTTGAACCCACTAGCTCTGGTGAATGTGGCCAGTACCCTAACCACTGAGCTATGGGCACCAAGTCTGATAATAGGACTTTTAAAATGAAAATGGAATAGTATTTTTTCCAGTTTTCAAACTATTTTCTATGATTACAAAGCAAATTTCACCAAAGTAATATAGAGTGTTAAAAGTTTGAGTTTGTATAGAAAACCTAAAGTAATTTTATGCAAAATACTTCAAAAGATTGTCCCTTTAGAAACTATATCCCTTCCTACCTTCATTTTTTCCCCTTTTATTGTAAGACAAAGGTTACAAATGCTATCATTAGTTTCATATATATCCTCTGCAGAACCCATTTATATTACTTCATCTACCATTCCAGCACTTAAAATAAATTATGATCTGGGGTGGAGCAAGATGGCTGACTGGAGCCAGCTTTCCACAGAGGCTCCTGTCCAGAAGGAGAGTTAAAGGACAGAAGTTTAGCAAGTAAGTTGATAGTTTGGAGCTGAGCCAAGAGAGAAAGTCGAAGAATGCACATCAACCCTGCTGAGGCAAGCTGCGACCCCAAGCATAAAAACAATAGGTACAAAATCCATCACCAAGCAGACAGGATTCCCCTCCCTCAACAGAACAGCTTGCAGTATACTTTCTATACAAGCGAGCAGAGTTCAAACATCCTCCTGTATTAACCCACGAAAGATCCTCTAAAAACCTGACCTCCTTCCCCTTTTAGGGTGTCATGGCACTCTCCTGCTAGGCATAAAACTGTATAAAAATGTATATATTCTCTACCAGCAATTCTGAACTCCCAGCATTCCCCTCCACTCACACCTTGAGGTCTGGAGGCCTGCCTCCTATGGAGTCCAGATTCTTGGGCATTTTCTCCACATGAGTGGACAGGGCATGGGCTGTTGCTGGTCTGTGCTGATTCTGTGGCATGGGAGTAGGGAGAAGACTCTGGACTGAAGGAACCATGAGGGACAGGAAGAGGCAGTGCCCGCAACACAGAGCAGCAGTGGCAGCTGCAGGAACAATAGGGCTCACATCCCTGGGGATATTTTGGACAGACACTCCTTATATCTTAGGGCAACCAAAGAAAGCCAGGCATCTTCTCTGGTGGCAGACACTGGAGGAGCAGATCTGGGATGGAAATTCAGGCCCTGTGAGTAGAGGATATGCCTGAGGCAGTACTTGCCTGGGTGGGGTGTGGCAGGGATGGACAATAGAAGACGTGAGCACAGAGATGGCACACTCCCAATGCAGGGCTCAGCCAGAGGAATGCTTCAGTGAGCTTAAGAAGCACCCGGCCCACAGGGGATCATACCTAACACAGGAGCAGGCAAGAGGGGCTGGAACTGATTGCTAATTGTGAGCTCTAACTGCGCCCGCCCCAACACAGACTGCAGTGGAGACAAACACACCAGCTCCAGGCAGATACACAGACTGTGGCTGAGTCACAGTTTCTGTGAACTCAAACAGCATCTGGTCTGCAGGGGAATATAGCCAGAACCACAAATTCTGCAAAAATAAAAGTGTCAGCAACATCAATCAGGAGCAGGGCTGGAACTGAGTGAATCACCCCAGCTTCCATTAACCACCGAGGTTGTTAGGCCTCAGCTCCCCCTGCTGGATGGTGGCAGAGTGTGGAGGCCTGGCTGAGGAATTATAGATCTCCCTGTGACTCAGGCAGGCACAAACCCCTGGAGCTCGTTAGAAGGAACAGGGTCACAGCCCTGTGGGGTTACCAGTGACTGGGTGTGACAGAGGTGAAAGGTGAGGAACTATCCTAGACTAATTCATTTGCTGAAGGTGTCCTTCTGACTCCATGGAACACCAGAAGTCGTCATACTCGAGCTGCCAGAAGAGCCCTGCTATCTAGTTGCTGGAGACCTATTGAACTCTCCCGCTTGAGACTGGGTGCTGCCTGGGACAATTAATTTCTACCTCTTAAACTGGAACAATCACCTGAGGACTATCCAAAGTGGTACCCTGGGTGTGTGTTTGTGAGAAGTTTGATATTCCTTTTCCAGTTGTTGCCCGTGGCAGGCGGGGTGATTTAATTGCTGGTATTTCTCCACAGTTGAGACTTCAACCCAGAGTAACTGATTCAGTAGAGTAGGACACAGGTGAGCTGAAAGCAAGACAGGACCACCTAGACCCACCACACCAAGCAGGTCTCCAGTGTCATGGTACTGGACAGGTCCTTTGCAAAGCTCTAGAAGAAAAGGTATAGACACCAGTCCTAGCTATTGGGCAAAGAGATGATTAATCACTACTCCAGGAGCCCCCACTACCCAACTTCACCTTATCTGCTCATCTAGCCAAACACTGTAAAATACTCATGGGGTGGAATCAGTGGAAAAACTCCAGTAACATGAATAACCAGAGTAGAACAACTCCCCCAAGGAACAATATGGCAGACACAACTGAAGATCCCATTCATAAACAAATGGCTGAGAAATAAAATTAAAAATTTGGATTGCAAATAATATTACTAGAATAGAGGTAAAGTTGGAATTAGAAATTTAAGGAGCATTTCAAAAGTTGTCTCAAGAATTCACCAAAGATTGAGACAAGGACTTTCAGCCCTCAAAGATATGAGAAATACAGTACCATCCCTCAGTAACAAAGTGGAGCAAACAGAAGAAAGGATTTCTGACATTGAAGACAAAGATTTAGAATGCTCCCAAGAAATCAAAGAGGAAGAGAAGTGGAGAGCAAACATGGATAATTCTCTCAGAGAGCTCTGGGATAATTAGAAGAAAACCAATATTTGCCTTATAGGAATACCTGAAGGCCATGTAGTTGCATCACAAGGCACCAAGGCTCTTCTTCATGAAACTATGAAGGAGAACTTTCCAGACATGCCAAGAGATTCTGAAATTCAGATACTGGACAGTTTCAGAACCCAAGCACAACTCAATCCAAAAAAGATGTCTCCTAGGTACACTATCATTATTTTCACCAAAGGTAAAATGAGGAAGAAAATTCTGCAAGCAGCCATATGTAAAAAAACCCATAACCTATAAGGGAAAGAATATTAGAATGACTGCATATCTCTCTGCTGAAAACTTTCATGCTAGAAGAGGTTGGTCATCAACTTTTAATCTCCCAAAACAAAATAATGCTCAATCTAGGATCCTATATCCAGCTAACCTGAGTTTCATTTATGATGGAGAAATTAAATACTTTAATGACATTCACATGTTGAAGATATTTGCCATAACTAAACCAGCTCTCTAGAATATTCTCAGAAATATCCTCCATACTGACCAGTGCAATCCTCCACCACAAAAGTAAATTCATTCAGAAACCTTTGATCAAATTCCAACTTCCACAGTGGCAAAAGGATTAAAAATGTACACTGGACTTTCAAAAAACTCTACCAGGCTTCAAAATTCTACCAGGCTTATCAATATTCTCAATTAATGCGAATGCCTTAAATTTCCCTCTAAAGAGGCACAGGTTGGCTGACTAGATACAAACTCTCAGGCCACATATCTGCTGCATACAAGAATCTCATTTTATCTTAAAAGATAAATATAGATTCAGGGTGAAGGGATGGTCATCTCTATTTCACACAAATGGAAAGCAGAAAAAAAGTGGGTGTTGCAATTTCATTGGCAGATACAATAGGCTTTAAACCAACAAAAGTAAGGAAATATAAGGATGGTCACTTCATATTTGTTAAGGGCAACACTCAACATGATGAGGTTTCAATTATTAACATTTATGCATCAAACCAGGATGTGCCTCAATTTATAAGAGAGACTCTAATACATATGAGCAACTTGATTTCCTCCAACACCATAATAGTCGAAGATTTTAACATTCCTGTGGAAGTGTTAGATAGATCCTCCAAAAAAGAAGTGAAGCAAAGAAATTTTAGACTTAAACTTAACCATTCAACATTTGGATTTAACAGTCATCTACAGAACATTTCATCCAAAATAAAACTCAATACACATTCTTCTCATCAGCCCATGGAACATAATTGGTCACATATTAGGTCACAAGTCTAACCTCAGCAAATTTAAAAGAATACAAATTATTCTTTGAATATTCTCAGGTGATCATGGAATAAAAGTTGAACTCAGTAACAACAGGAATCTGCATACTCATACAAAAAATGGAAACTAAATAACCTTATGCTGAATGATAGCTGGGTCACAGATGAGATTAAGAAGGAAATTACCAAATTTTTGAAATAAAATGACACTGAAGGCACAAATTATCAGAGACTTTGGAATACTGCAAAGCCAGTCCTAAGAGGGAAATTTATAGCACTGTAAGCATTCCTCAAGTGAATGGAAAGGCAGGAAGTTAACAACTCAATAGGACATCTCAAGCAACTGGAAAAGGAAGAACATTTCAAACCCAAACCCAGGAGAAGAAAAGAAATAACCAAAATTAGAGAAGAATTAAATGAAATTGAAAACAAAAGGATTATACAACAGATCACTAAATCAAAAAGATGTTTTTTTTAAAAAGGTCAATAAAATAGATAAACCTTTGGCTAACCTAACTAGGAAAAAAAGACTAAAATCTCTGATTTCATCAATTAGAAATGGCAAAGACGAAATAACAACAGACTCCTCATAAATTAAAAAAATCCTTAATGAATATTACAAGAAACTCCATTCTCAGAAATATGAAAATATGAAGAAAATAGACAAATACATGGAAGCATGACACCTTCCTATACTTAGCCAAGATGAAGTGGAAATGTTGAACAGATCTATATCAAGTTCAGAAATAGCATCAACTATACAAAATCTCCCTAAAAAGAAAAGCATGGGACCAGATGGCTTCACATCATAATTCTAGCAAACCTTTAAAGAGGAACTAGTACCTATATTGCTCAACCTTTTCCAAAAAATATAAAAAGAAGGAATACTACCTTCTATGAAGCAAACATCTTCTTGATCCCCAAACCACTAAAAGACCCAACAAGAAAAGAAAATTATAGACCAATATCACTAATGAATATTGATGCAGAAATATTCAACAAGATCCTAGCAAACACAATCCAGAAACACATCAAACTAATTATACATCATGACCAAGTGGGTTTTATCCCAGGGTCTCAAGGCTGGTTCAATATACATAAATCTATGAATATAATTCAGCACATAAAAAAATTAAAAATCAAAGACCATATGATTTTCTCAATTGATGTAGAAAAAGCTTTTGCTAATATCTAGCATCATTTCATTATCAGAACACTTAAGAAAAATTGATATAGAAGGGACATTTCTTAAACTGATAGAGGCTATCTACAGCAAACCCACAGCCCATATTGTATTGAATGGAATTAAATTGAAATCGTTCCCACTCAGATCAGGAATCAGGCAAGGTTGCCCATTGTCTCCACTGCTTTTTAACATAGTAATGTAAATCTTAGCCATTGCAATTAGATAACAAAAGGCAATCAAGGGTATCCATATAGGGTCAGAAGAGATCAAACTTTCACTCTTCACAGATGATATGGTTGTATATCTAGAAAACACCAGGGATTCTACTACAAAACTCTTAGAAGTGATCAAGGAATACATCAGAGTCTCAGTTTACAAAATCAACACTCATAAATCTGTAGCCTTTATACATACCAACAATAGTCAACCTGAAAAAACAGTCAAGGACTGTATTCCATTCACAGTAGTACCGAAGAAGATGAAATATTTGGGAGTTTACCTAACAAAGGAAGTGAAAGATCTCTATAAAGAGAACTATGAAACTCTAAGAAAAGAAATAGCTGAAGATGTTAGCAAATGGAAATACATACCGTGCTCATGGCTGGGAACAATCAACATTATTAAAATGTCCATAATACACAAAGCAATATACAATTTTAATACAATCCCTATTAAAGCTCTAATACCATAGTTTAAAAATTTCAAAAAAATAAAACTTTGTTTTATATGGAATCAGAAAAAACCTTGAACAGCCAAGACATTACTCAGAAATAAAAACAAAGCAGGAGGAATCACGCTACCAGACCTCAGACTATACTATAAATCGATAGTGATCAAACAGGATGGTACTGGCATAAAAACAGAGAGGTAGATGTATGGAACAGAATAGAGAACCAAGAGATGAACCCAGCTACTTAGCATTATTTGATCTTCTACAAGCCAATTAAAAACATTCAGTGGGGAAAAGATTCCCTATTTAACAAATGGTGCTGGGTAAACTGGCTGGTGACCTGTAGAAGACTGAAATTGGACCCATACCTTTCACCATTAACTAAGATAGACACTCACTGGATTAAATATTTAAACTTAAGACATGAAAGTATAAAAATACTAGAGGAAAGTGCAGGAAAACAAATGAAGAAATTTGTCTGAGTGAATGGGATAAGAAGCCCTCAGAATGGGAGAAGATATCTGCAGGTTATGTCTCCAACAAAGGTTTAATAACCAGAATCCACAGAGAACGCAAATGTATTAGCAAGAAAAGAACAAGTGATCCCATCTCAGGGTGGGCAAGGGACTTGAAGAGAAACTTCTCTGAAGAAGACAGGCATACGGCCTAAAGACCTATGAAAAAATGCTCATCACCCTTAATCATCAGAGAAATGCAAATCAAAACTACTTTGAGATATCATCTAACTCCAGTAAGATTAGCCCACATCACAAAATCCCAAAACCAGAGATGTTGGCATGGATGTGGAGAAAGAGGAACACTTCTACACTGCTGGTGGGAATGCAAACTAATACGTTCCTTTTTGAAAAATGTTTGGAGAATACTTAGGGATCTAAAAATAGACCATTAAATCCTGCAATAACCTCTACTGGGTATATATCCAGAAGACCACAAATCACATTGTAACAAAGGTATTTGTGCCAGAATGTTTAATTCAGACCAGTAAATAATTGCTAAGTAATGGAAGAAGCCCAAGTGCCCATCAATCCACAAATGGATTAATAAATTTTGGTATATGTACACCATGGAATATTATGCAGCCTTAAAAAAGATGTAAACTTTACCTCTTTCATGTTTATATGGATGGAGCTGGATATATTCTTCTTAGCAAAGTGTCTCAAGAATGGAAGAAAAAGTATCCAATGTACTCAGCCCTACTATGAAACCAAGTTATAGTTTCCATATGAAAGTTATAACCCACTTACAGACCAAGAATATGGGGAAAGGGGATAAGGAGGGGAGGGGAGGGGGGAGATTGGGTGGAGGGAAGGTGATTGGTGGTACTACAACTATGGTGCATCTTACAAGGGTACATGTGAAATTTACTAAATGTAGAATACAAATGTCTTAACACAATAACTAAGAAAATGTCATGAAGGCTATGTGAACTAGTTTGATGAAAATATTTCAAATTGTATATAAAACCAGCACATTGTACCCCATGCTTGCATTAATGTACACAACTATGATTTAATTTTAAAAAAAGAAAATAAATTATGATCTGAGTGCAGGCAATATTCCTTCATGTTGCTTTAAAATATAATTCCATGCACTAAGAAAAGATAGGAATTTAGCACTTCCCAGTTCAGGAACACAGAATTCTTGCTCGGCATGATTTCAACATTTCCAACATGCATAAATGTCAGTTATCAAAGTATAGTTTAACAACAGCAGTTTCTCAAAGGCAAGTTTGCATTTCAGTTGCCGAAGAATTATTAACTTTGGGTAGTTGCATAAAGTTGAAACAATCACTGCTAGCTAGCTCTTTAGTCCACAAATCACTACACAAATATCAGAGGCAAAATGGTTAGTGAACAGTGGTTGCCTCTTTCAGAGTTTGCCTGTGGTTGGTCACTATGTGTCTGTCATTCATTTCACACACAAACATCAAAGGGCATAGTTGTGTTGCTTCTGTGTCTCCAGCTATAAATCAAGGTGCATTTTTAAAGAAGTAGACAAATGAGAGGATACTGACAATAAGGGGCATGTTCAGCAAGGCACAAAAAATGATAAGACTGGAAGCAAAATTTGAATACAATTTAAATGGAGTCACAGAATAAACAGCTAAGGTGGGACTATTGATATTGCTAGAAACTAGAAATGCAGTCAGCGAAATTTTATTAAAATAAACTTATGAACATAAATGTAGAAAAATGCAAAGAATGAAGATGTGTGTGAGGAAATGACACTTGTGAAAATCTTCATATTAAAGGGACTTTGGAAGATAGTTCATAACATTGAAAGTGCAAATGATAAAATGTTACAAGTGGATTTAAACTTAGGAAGGAGTAAGACAATTTGCCAAGGCATGGAAAATATTCTTTCTTTAAATCGTAAGTAAGTTTTATGAAACAAAAAAGAAGGCAAGCACTATTTTTGACCAAGAAATATAACACATCATTTACAATATTTCTACTGTTTTGAGTTACTGTCTGTTATACAAATATGAGATTTACTACTTTTTTATTTTGTAGAGCATTTGTAAGAGTTTTAATTCTTTGAGAAAAAATGTGTAAGTTAGTTTTTGTTAGAGAAGCTAAATGATACGTACTTGTTGGGATCCCACCCTGGGGGCAGGGTCCACTAAGACCTGCAGCAACCGAATGAAGAAATACAGAGTTTGAAAGGATGGCAAAGAAAGAGACATGAGACAAAGAGTAGAATTAAAGGTGGGAACTCAGGGTTCCATTGACCATTCATGGGCTTCCAGCAATGGCCCAAGTGTTTGCTCCACTCTGCTTTTATTGGAGTCTATTTGCCCAGAGGGTAAGATGAGGGAGGAAACAAAGACCCCAGCAGTTTCTCTGTGTGAGCATAACAGCTTCTATTATTATTATTATTTAAGGGTTTGACTAGACTTGAGAAGTCTGAAATCTGAGCCTTGTACATCTTTCTCTTCTTTCTTCATTAATCTATCCAGTGGTCTATTTATTTTATTTACCTTTTAAAGAGACCAACCCTTCATTTCACTGTTCCTTTGTGTTATTTGTAGTTGCAATTTCCTGAGGTTCTACTTTGATATTTCTTGTCTTCTGTTATCTTTAGGTTTGGTTTTTTCTTGTTTTTCTAGTTTCTAGGGTTGTTTCTTTAGGTTGTTAAATGTGTGTTGTGGCTTTTTAAAAGGAAAGGCATGAGCACCACTTTCCATGGAAGACTGGGTGTGATAGGCAATGTGTCAGGAGGAGCAACTGCTCCCAAGTACCTGGACTTGGTGGTCCCCCATGGAACTCTAGCCTGCCCTGAGCAGTCACAGCTTGGCAGCCATGGGGTAGGGGAGAAGGAGGAGAAGGTTCCAAATGGGGGAGACCTGAAGATTTAGTCTCCTCTGTCCTGAAGGGCCCCCTAGCATGCTACACTCTCCTCTCAGCTGAAAGTTGCCTGCCCTGAATTCTCAAACTCTAGAAGTCCAGCCCTTCCCTTGAGACCCAACAATCCTCCAAGGCTGCTGTGCTCTGAGCTGGAGCTGGGGAATGTTAGCTGCAGATCTAGTGATGTAGAGATCCAAAGGCTGAGGTTCCTTTTTTGGGATAGCTGCAAAAAAATCATAGCCTCCCTTGGCTATGAAGGGAGGAGGGAACTGAGCTGTACCCTCCATGCAATTGTTGGGCACAAGAAGCATGGCATTTTGGGGGGTATAGCCCTCTTGACAGCCCAGACATGGCTGTCCCCTAGCACACTCATGATAGGAGCTCATTCTTGGGAGCAGAGGTGCTGTGTCTGCAGCATGCATTGCATGGAAGAGGGGTGGTCCTGTGTCTGTGACCTTCCCATGTCAGGGGCTGATTGTTCTGGAGTGGGAACAGCTTCCTACTCTACAGACTTTGTTGTGCGCTCATTGTCACAAGCCAGGAGTTCTTCAGTGCAGGACAGGCAGTATTCCTCTTTGTCCCAAAAAGCATTCATGGCACTTTTCCCATTCCCTCAGGTGCCCATCCTACTGGTCAGAATTCCAGGAACACTGCTGCTCTTCTGTGTCCTTGTTCCTTTGTAACCACAAAGGTTGTCACACTCCAGGTGGGTGCTGGGAAGTGTTTATGTGGGACTCATTGCCAAAGAGTATGAAGGGCTATGACTTTGTAAGCAGGACACAGTGGGTCCATAAGACATGTGGTGCCTGTGCCCTTGGTTTGCATTTTCTTGTTTCTGCCACCCTACTTCATAAGCTTTCCAGGTTCTATGCATCTTTAGTTTTCTTGGCTCTTAATGTTCTCTCCATTCTTTCTGTTGTGTGCTGATATTTTTTTTGTCCCTTTATTGTAATGTATAGGTGTATGAGAAGGCAGAGAATATGATCATATGCACTTGGCATGCTCTCTGGACCTGAGATCCCCACATAAACAAAGATATGAACAGTGGACTTGAGCAGAAATGAGAAAAGTGAGACTTGAGCTTTTAAAGTCATATTTATTTCCCTTTATTTTACTTTATTTCTAAGTACACTTAGAGTATTAGATCCAGGGACTGATTCCACCGCTGGGATGCTCTTGTGGTGATTATCTTCTCTCAAGCTCCACATTTTAGGGATGTATGGAGTGATGTCACCACAGAACCTGAAGTGTTTCAGCCTATGGTTGTGGTGTTCTGGATTGACCTAAAGAAGAGGATGTATCATCAGAAAGAGGCCTGTGGGGTGTGGAAGGACCTGTATTTGGAATTGATGAACCTAGGCTTTCATCAGCCCCCACTGTCCTGATATGGCTGCACTGTGAGATGGAGTGACTACATTTACATCAAACAAAGTTGTGAGGTTAAAGGAGAATTACCTATGTCAGTTTCTGCCCTCCCTACCTTGCTGCCTACAATGGGGGCCACATCTGCAGACTCTTGCCCCACTAGAAAGTGTGGTCTGTGAGGGGAGGGACTGTGTCTTTCTCTGTGAGTCCCCAGAACCTAGGCCAGTGTCCAGTGCCCACCAGATATTCAGTACATGTTTGTTGAAATAATGAATTTATTGATGGACCATATAGAAAGCTGAGTTAAAGCAAGTACTCGTACACATAAGTCTCAAGGATACACCTTTAGCAAGTGTCATTGGGGGTATGAGGCTGAGAGGTGCTCACTGAATATGGCTTCCCAGTGTCCCAGCATTGAGGTTGGAGGTTTTCTGCTTGTTTGCAGTGAGGTCCTGGCAGGGAGCCCCAAGTTGGGTCTGATCAATCCTCTTCTGTCCCTACCCACAGTTCTCTGAATCTCCAGGTCAATTACATCTAATGGTCGCATTCCTGGGTTATATATAAGAGTGGGTTGTACACTTTCATTATACCAGAAGCACCATCTGAGGCCACTGTCCCAAGGTTCATAGTGATGAACAATCAAGGAACATGTGCAGACCAGTTGTAACCCCAGAGTGACAACTGACCTGGAGACAAGATGTCTGTTATCCACAAAGCCTATGATGGTCTGAGAAGGGCAGGGCTGACTGGACCAGTCACACTTGTCATTCCTGTCATAGTAAGCCTGCCACAGGTGTCCTGGAAAGTCAAAGATACAATGTTGTCACATGCATTGAACAAAAATGAGCTAAGCCTTTATGCCTTAAGAAATTAAGAATGGTACTGGGTATTACCTCTGGGTCATTAGTATAGTGGCTCACTCTTCTAATCCTAGCACTTTGGGAGGCTGACGAGGGTGGATTGCTTGAGCTCAGGATTTAGAGACCAACCTGAGAAAGAGTGAGATCCCATCTCTACTAAAAATAGAAAAACAATCCAGGCATAGGGGTTTATGCCTATAGTCCGAGCTACTTAAGAGGCTGAGGCAGGAGGATTGCTTAAGCCCAAGAGTTTGAGGTTGCTGTGAACCCAGAGTGACAGAGTGAGACTGTCTCAAAAAAAGAAAAAATTGAATGGTGACTTAGTTTACTGCTGGTATGTGATATTTTCTAAGTTGTTTAATTATAAAACTTAAGTGATTTCTATCTTCACTCCAGCCTGATACCTTCTCAACTCTCCTTCTCCCTCAACAAAGAAAGATTCTGTCCTTGACCAAACTCTATACAAACTCCCTGAACTCCTTTTTTAACTAGGCCTGACTTTTAGACATCCATGTTCACCTCTGCACTGTCTAATTTTAGAAATAAATCCTGCTAAGACAATGCAACCATTATCCCCACCCTCAATATCCAACCCCCCTTACTGTTCTCACTATCCCATCAGGCTCCTCATTCTCCACCAGCACCCGGGGTGAAACCTGATATCCCTTGCCTGCCAATCTGGTTGGGGGAGTTTAGACAGAATCCCTCCCTACCCTGATGTTTCCTCATAGTCATTCTCCATCACTGACCAGATCCTGGTTGGCAAAACTGAGTTATTCTGTCTCCTCTATTCTGCCCACATTCCTTTTTGGAGGCAGAGCATTCAGGCCTCAGAGCTGACATGCAGGCATCATCAGTGATGTAGTGACAGAAGCTCTATGCCAGACACTGTGCAAGGGACCCAGGGTGGAGCATCTAGTGAGACAGACATGTCCTTGCTCTCTTGGAGCTCACAGCCTGGATTAGGAAAGAGAACACATCTGAGGTTACAGTAGACCCAATGCTGACAGCAGTGAATAAGGAGGCAGGAACACACCATGAAGAAAAGGGCAGGCAAAGGAACTTGGGAAGAAAGAGGAGCTGCAGTAGTGGGCAGTGAGAGGAGGTCTGTCTGGGTACCATGCATGGGCTGGCCCTGGGGAGATGCAGAGGATAAGCTCAGATCAGGTAGCAAGAGGAAATGTTCTGAGGCATGGAGGCCAGTATAGCAGGGCAAAGATTGAGGAGGAATGTTCTAAGAAATGTGAATTAATATCTTTTGCAACAATCTGGGTGGAACTGCAGACTACTCCCTTAAGTGAAGTGTCTCAAGAATGGAAAAACAGACACCACATGCACTCACTATTAAATTGAAGCTAACTGATGAGTACACATATATACAGAGGGGAGGGGAAACTCAGTGGAAATAAAGCTGGTGAAAGAGGGAGGAAGAAGGGAGCAATAACCTACTTAATGGGTACAATGAATGCTGTTTGATGACAGACACACCTATAGCCCCTATAGCCATGATTCAAGCATTAGAAACGCAATCCATGCAACCAAAACCATTTGTACCCCCTTAATATTTTGAAAGAAAAAAAGAAAGGGAGGGAGAAAGAGAAGTGAGAATTTATTTTTTTTCCAAGTGAGCATCTAATTGACTTAACATCAATTTATTTATTGAAAAATAATCCTATCTCCACTGTTATGCTATCCTACTTTTGTCTTAAAGTGTCTGCATGTGTCTGACTTTCTGGAATCTATTCTGTTCTGTTTGTGTATTTGTCTATTTCTTAAACAGTACTACACTGTTTGAACTGCTATACATTTTTGTAACAAGTTCTGATATCTGCTATGTAAGAATGTTGTCTTAGGAAACTCTTGGCTATTAGGCCCTTTGTATTTTCATATAAATTATGACCAGCTTGTAAAATAACTAAAAAATATATGTTGTGATCATGATTTAGCTTCTATGAATCTAAGATACAAGTTTGAAGGGAGCAATTTAAAAAAAAAATACCATCTGTTCATCTGATGCTCTCATCTGATAAGTCTGGATATGTCTTACCTTCTGCTTTCTCCTGTCTTTCCCTTCTGGGGTGGAAGCAGCTGACTGGGGCTCAACCCTCAGAGCTTTGATGACAGCATAGTGGAGGAGACAGAAAGGGCAGAAGTTTCCTGGCATGATTCTGGAATACCAGGTTGTAGAAAAATGGAACCTGTGAGAAACCAGACCAAAAAAAACCCCACCTGTGTCCCTATCTGTATATACCAGGGTCCTCATGTCCCATGTGTGAGTTCTCAGGGGTCACCTTTTCTTATACTTACTATGCAATCTATCAGCAGGAGCTGCCCTCACTGGGAACTGACTAGATGTTTCAATTCCTCACTGTCTTCTACGTTCTCTGTCATTGTCCTGCAGTTTATTCTGTAGTTCAATATCAAGTTCCACAGAGAAGCCAGTTATAGATGTGGAGGACCACTCAAGCAAGCTGATCAGGAGAGAGAAGGAAGGAGCAGACTGTGCATAAAAGGAAATGGTTAGAGGCATCTCTGGCACCTGCAGAGAATTAGGAAGATGGAAATGGAGGCAAAATACAGATCGTGGTATGATAATCAGAATCTGGTCATGGAAAAGGGTCCTATAACTTACTGTGCATCAGTTTGCCATTGTCTTGCATTTCTTGTGTCCACCAGGTCAGGTTGGTCTGGAGCTACAGGCCCTGTCATTCTGAGATGTTACAGAGCTATCCCAGTAGAAGGGAAACCCTCTCTCCAGGATGAGATTTGTTAATATAATCATGGGGGTATGTGGGGATGGGTGGGGGGTGGGGACTAGAGGTCAGGGAACTAGACTAGAATGCGGGGCTGGGAGGAGGAGTAGGGGCTGAGAGAATGGAGGAGTGACGGAGAGACCAACAACCATGGGGGTGGCAAATGAGAGTAGGTTTGGAAGAGAGAGAGGAAGAGCTGGGCATGGTGAGTCTTAAGGTGGGGTAGTGGGGAGGGAGGACATTACTCACAGAGGGAAAACAGGTGGGGCAGAAATCAGAAAAGGTGGGATAGAACTGAAGAACAGATTGAGGGTGAGCAGAATGAGGAGAAATGGGAGGAAGGAAGGTGGAATAAGGGCAGCGGGAAGGGACAGAAGGAAGTGGAGGCTGGGGTTTAAAGAGGTGAAGGGGAGCTAGTTTTCTCATCATGCTCAGCAGTGAGGGTTGTAGTTACTCACTGGTAACAGATCAGTCATGGTGAGTAACTGAGCTGAGCCCAGAACTGCTGCAGCATTTACCTCACACCTTTCCTGACATCACCCCTGACTGAAAGCTTATTATGACATATGCCACTCCCTCAGGGCTAGGCCCTGAAGTCAGGAAATGGTCCTAGTTTCTAGGACTAAGAGTGATCATGGGAACAGCAAAGAGAAGAAACAGGCCTGTAACATTAGTCTCTGTTCTTGGTACACTGTGTAGTTTTGTCCAGTGCCCTATCTCCTCACCTTCCTACACTTTTCAAAGCCCTTTCACATCATTTATATCACAGCATGAATTTTCATGATTAGAGAAGTTATATCCACTTCACCAATAAAGACGCTGAAGATGAGAGAGGGAACCACCGCAAGCAGCCAGTGGATGACAAAGCAGGTGGGACTAGCATTGGGCCAAAAGGAGGGGGCCAGTGGGAGGAAGCACAGAATGACACATAACACTGACCAGCAGAATCACCTCCTCTTCTCCCTCTGGGCAGGGTCATGCAGGGGCTGCTCCAGGGCAGAACTTTCCTCTTCATTGCTTGCCTTTTGTCCAGTGGTTTAATGCCTACTCTTAATTAGAACCAGAAACATAGGACCAAAGATGGTGGGATGACTGCCCTCTGAGTGCCTGATACATAGATTTGGATTTTCTTGCTCACTACCATGATGGGATGCCAACTACATGTCAGATGACTCAAGGACACCTTCCTTTCTCTTGTCTGGTGTAGCAGCCCTCTCTGCTGAGCATTCTGGGTTTCACTGAACATCATATCATAAGCCCTTTTATTCCCCTGTGGTCTACTGTAGTCTTGTTAAAATTCATGTTGCTTGCCACACAGAAAGCCAATTTTTGAGACAATAAATATTGTCATGGAAGAAAGGATTTATTTTAGGAGATGCATCTGCCAGGAGAGGAAGGTACTAACCAACAAGGGCAGAGGTTTTATGAAGGTGAAAATAAATAATGCCTGAGGCAAGAGCACACCATTATGCCTTTGGGGTGGAGTATAGGGCACACAAGTGAGATTTCATGCTAGTACACTCATCCCATGAACAACAATTGGTGGATAAGGCCCTCCAGGGGCAGATATTTTAGTATTATAATGAGCTAGGGATTAATATTGGTCATTGTTTCAGTGGGTCCTTGGGCACATTCTATGGTGGCATATTGCTTATCTTGTCTTTTCTGGACAAACAGCTGGTGTAAGGCTTTGCAGTTATCTCAGGGCTGCGAAGAGGTTCCACTGTTCTGTGCAACAGGTCATTACAGAATTCTAGTCAGCAAATCTTACTGGCCTGGGAACTGGAAACATAAGAGAAGTATAAAAAATTATAAAGAAAAATTTTCTTGCTTACGGAGCCAGTTACATTATCACTATACTATTCTGACTTTTCTTCTTTAACCCAACATTCTTTTCCTTTCATATTTCACAGAACTTTCACTTGTATTTTCTGGAAGTCCAGCAACTTGATTAGAAAACTTTCCTGTTTCCTTAGACTGTTTCTTTATTAACAGTTCTTGTATCTCCTGGTTTTAACTGTAACCTGGATTTCCCTTGGCTTCACTTGTATCTCAGAGAGAGTCTGCTCATTGTCTCAAATTCTAAAGTACTTCAGGAAGTGTGGTTTATAGACTTTCTGTGCTCCTAATTCTGTGAAAACCAGTATTCTCTTCTCTGTTAGAAAATCTCTTGCTCTTTAAAATTTTGTGCTGCCCACCATGATTTCCCTGGAATTGTCACCTTCAGATCTTCTGGATATGTATTCACTTTTTCTGTGAAAACTTTCACACTTGACTCAAACTCGTAGTTTTTAGTTCATCATCCTGAGTCACTTCCATGTCAATTTAGATGTCCTGATTCAATTCTTTGGCTTGTCCTTTTCTTGATTTTCATTTTAACTTTTAATAAGTCTTCTTCATTTTAAATAAGTTTCATTTTATTTTTAACTGACACAACATTGTACATTTTATTAGGTTTGTTGTGATGTTTCAATACATGTATACATTGTGTAACAATCACATTAGGGTATTTAGCATATCTACTATCTCAAACTTGTATTGCTTCCTTGTGGTGAGAATGTGAAAAATCTTCTCTTTGAATTATTTTGAGACACACATGTGCAATGTTGTTAACTCAGTCACTATACTGAGCAATACAACACCAGAACTCATTTCCTCCATCTAACTGTAACTTTGTACTTATTAACTAATCTCTCTGCATCCCTGCTCCTTCCCTCTCTCCATTGCCAGCCACTATTCTACTCTGTACTTCTGTGAGGTCAACATGTTCATATTCCACAAAGGAGTGAGATCATGTGGTGTTTGTCATTCTCTGCCTGGCTTAATTCATTTGACATAATGTCCTCTAGGTTCATCCATGTTGCTGCAAATATCAGAGTTTATTTTTTTTATAGTAAATATTCTTTTATTGTGTATCTATGCTATATATTCTTCACCTATTTATCCATTGATGGACACTTAAGATGATACTGTATTGTGGCTATTATAAATAGTGTTGCAACAAATATGGGCATACAAATAGCTCTTTAATATACTGATTCCTTGTTCTGCTTGTTTTATGGCTTCTTTGGAAGTTTATTAAAATTTATGGCAGTGTTTATTTTTTCTACTTGTTTAATATTACCTTTTTTATTTTTATCTTTCTTTCTTTCTTTTTTTGTGAGACAGAGTCTCACTCTGTGCCATGGGCAGAGTGTGGCGGCATCCTTGCTCAGCAACCTCTAACTCTTGGGCTCAAGTGATCCCCTTGCCACAGCCTCCCAAGTAGCTGGGACTATAGACACCTACTACAATGCCTGACTAGATTTTCTATTTTTAAAATAGAGACAGGGTCTCACTCTTGCTCAGGCTGGTCTTGAACTCCTAAGCTCAGGCTTCCCACGCTCTTCTGCCTTCCAGAGTGCTAACATTGCAGGCGTTAGCCACTGTGTCTGGTCTGTTTATTAGTTCAATAGATTTAGGAGTTCATATAATGCTGAAATTAGTATACCCATCACTAGAGTATTGTACATTATACCTGACAAATAGACTTTTATTCACAACACTTCTCTGACACCAATCTACCTGTACCCTTGTTTCACTCCCACTTATAAGTGAAAACATGTAATATTTGTTTATGTATTCTTAAGATACTTCACTTAGGATTGTGTCTCCAGTTCTATCCAGTTGTATCTATTGCAACAAACATTATTTTATTTATATATATGTTTAATGGCTGAGTAGTAATTTATGGGGGTGTGTGACACAGACACATATAATCTACAATATTTTTTATGTACCTAGTCCATCAGTTGATCCACACTTAGCTTGCTTCTATTAATTTACACAGGCAGACTGGGGACCAAAGACCCCATTCTTGGCAAAGGAAAATATCCCCAGAAAAAGGGGAAAATAAAAAAGTATGCTGAGTGAGGTGGAACAAAGGAAAATCAGCTAGTTTACCTTTAAACCAGCCACTGCTAAATTTCTTACCTCAGCAAGTTTCCTGCTACTCCTGGAAATGTGGCCTGTTGGGGATAGAGCTTACAAATGTAACTGCTGGGGCTGTGAACACTGTGAAGAAAATAATAGCCACAGAAGATGCTGTGGCATGGCCTGGCAAGATACATTAACTAGGCCATTTCCTGACCAGTAAAAAAACCAAAGCAAATATCCATTGTGGAAATTTATATTGGCTGGGGCCAAGATCAAGGGAACAGGTCAATCCCTGAAATATGGGTAGAAGGGCTTATTTCTCTTATCACAGGGGAAGACCCTCTGCGGTGGTGATGAGGGGAAAATTCTTCTCTCCTACAGATTCTTCAGAGGAGATTGGCACCACTGTTTTACTCCACAGTGAATTAGTAGGATTAACACCCTCTAAGAATCTGTGTGTGTGACCACAGACTGGAGGCTGCCCCACACAAGGCTCAGGTTCCAGATTTCTCAAGAATGCTCAGATCCTCAAGTTAATGATTATAGAAACAATAGGAGCTGATGTATTTGCTCATAGAAACTGCTGGTGTCTTTGTTCCCTTCCTCAACTTACTCTCTTGGATAATGAATAAATAGCCTTCAATAAAAGCTGAATGAAACTGATACCAGAGGCCATTTGCTGTAACCCCACAAAAGGACAGTGGTCCCCTGTGTTCCCATCTTTGAAAATTCTATTCTGTGTGTCTTATCTCTTGGTCTCTTATCATTTCTGACTATTTTTCCTCAGTAGGTCACTGTCAGATTCATGAACCCTCCCCCTGGGGTGGAATCGCAGCAAATCTATGTTTGGAATTATAAATCTGGCTGTGATAAACATTTAGATGCAGTTGTGGTTTTGAAATAATGACTCCTTTTCCATTGGGTAGATAGCCAGTAGGAGGATTGCTGGATAGAACATTGGTCTATTTTTAGTTCCTTGAGGAATCTCTGTACTGCTCTTCATAGAGGTCATACTAATTTACATTCCACCAGCTGTTTATAAGTGTTCCATTTTCACATCATTTGTGTCAGCATCTGTTGTTTCTGGACTTTTTAATAATGGCCATTCTGACAAAAATAATGTGGTTTCTCACTGTGGTTTTAATTTATATTTCCCTGATGATTAATGCAGGTTTTCATACTTGTTGGTCATTTTTATATCTTTTTGTGAATAATGTCTGTTCATGTACATTTTCTACTTTATCTTGAGGTGATTTTTTTTTCTTGCTAATTTTTTTAAGTTCTTTATAGATTCCAGATCTTCACCCTTTGTCTGATGCAACATTTGGAAATACTGTTTTTCCATTCTGTAGGTGGTCTGTCTGCTCTGTTGATTATTCTCTTTGCTTGGCAGAAACACTTTAGGTTCCATTTTATTAATTTTTGTTGCTGCATTTGCTTTGGAGGCCTTAGTAATAGGTTCTTTGCTGAAGCCAATGTCCAAAAATTTTTTTTCTATTTTCTTCCAGAATTTTTAGGGTTTCAGGTCTTACATTTAAGTCTTTAATCCATCTTGAATTAATGCTTATATGTATATATGATGTAGATGTGTATATTTGTATAAGAGATAGGGGTTCAGTTTTATTATTCTGCAGCTAGCTGTTTGGTTTTACCAGCACTATTTACTGATTTGGGTACCCTTAGCCTCTGTATGTTTTTGTCCACTTTATCAAAAATCAAATGCTGGTAGCTATGTTGCTTTATTTCTTGGTTCTCTATTCTGCTCCATTGATCCATATGTTTACCTTTATACCAGTCTCATGATGTTTTAGAATTGTGAAAAGCATGTTATGTTGATTAGAACTGCATTGAATATATAATTGTTTTTGGCCGTATGGACATTTTTCTTCCTTTCTTTATTTTTATTGTTGGGGATTCATTGAGGGTACAAGAAACCATGTTACACTGATTGCATTTGTTAGGTAACGTCCCTCTAATCAACATAACATGCTTTTCACAATTCTAGAAAAATAATCCTAAACATCATGTGGAATCAAAAGAGAACTCAAATATTCAAACAAATCCTAACAAAAAAGAACAAATCTGGTACCATCCCATAACCTGGCTTAAAATTATATCACAAGCCTATAGTTTCTCCAACTTGAATCAATTTTTGTGAGTGGAGAAAGGTGAGGGTCCAGTTTCAGTCTTTCATATGTGGATATACACTTCTCCCAGCAACGTTTATTGAATAGGGAATCTTTCCCCCAAGGTATATTCTTGATTGGTTTATCGAAATTAGGTGGTTGTAAGATGTTAGTTTCATTTCCTGGTTTTCTATTCAATTCCAAATGTCTATGTCTCTATTTTTATGCCAGTACCATGCCATCTTGGCCACTGTGGCTTTGTAGTATAGCATAAAATCTGGTATGGTGATACCCGCAGCTTTGTTTTTTATTACTAAGAACTGCCTTAGCTATGCAGGGTTTTTTCTGGTTCTATATAAAATGCAGAATCATTTTTTCCAAATCTTGAAAGTACAATGTTGGTATCTTTTTTTTTTTTTTATTGAATCATATCTGTGTACAATAATTCAGTCATGGGGTACAGTGTACGGGCTTCAGATACAATCAGAGATATTTTCATCAACCTGATTGCGATAACATTCAAGAGACTTTCTCATTACTTTGT
>CAUYRH010094998.1:0-12717 GCA_963574655.1 Perodicticus potto
TTTTTATTTTTTGTTTTTCTTTGAGACAGAGCCTCAAGCTGTTGCCCTGGATAGAGTGCCGTGGCATCACAGCTCATACCAACCTCCAATTCCTGGGCTCAAGCGAGTCTCTTGCCTCCGCCTCCCAAGTAGCTGGGACTACAGGCGCCTGCCACAATGCCTGGCCATTTTTTGGTTGCAGCCATCATTGTTGTTTGGTAGACCCGGGCTGGATTCAAACCCGCCAGCTCAGGTGTACGTGGCTGGTGCCTTAGCCCACTGAGCCACAGGCGCCAAGCCAAGTATTAGGATTTAAAAGAAAATGTTAGAATTTGCAGTTATTTCAAATCCTCCACCTCCTTGGCCTGAAGCTAGCATACTTAATTAAATTTTTAAATGGTATAAAAAAATTGTAGAGATCAAATAAGCAATCATTCCCTCTTTCTGTAACAAACAAGAGTCAACATTAAGTTCAATGTATTTATTGATTTAATAATCCCTTGTAACTTGCAAGAGTATCCTAAATAAAGTTCAGGAAAATGATTTATAATGTATCACCATAACTTAAGTTGTAACACTTTAATAGGTAATCTTTCAAGCAAGCAAACCCACTAAATTTGAAACCTGAAAAAACAAACACGGACATTGCTGAGAGGACAGATCCAAGTTGATAGCAGCCACATTGACTGACCACATATGAACTCCATCCACACTGATGTGCAAGGCTCCCCGTTTTCTTAGTGATACAGTGTTGGGTAGAAAGCCATGTTCTTGCCACGTAAAAAATACAAAAGAGGACGTTTCCTTTAAAGGGCTAAAAATGCAGCAAGTATGTGCCCTTTGGGTTTCTTTTTTTGGTTTGTCTAGTTAACTCAGGCATCTGGGAAAGGACTGGAAGAATCAAGTTGTTTGTGTAAACCTGAACTTAACCAGTTGTTTGTGTAAACCTTAACTTAACCAGCGAATGAACGGCCGATGACAGACAGGAGAGTTTTCACTGATGCTCACACAAATGGAGTTGGGGTGGGGTGGGAGGGAATTTCTATTAGCTCCAAGATCTAATAAATTAATTGTCAAAGGGGATTTTGTCACAAAAACTGGGAAGTGTTTCTGAAATGGAAATTTAATTTCATCAAATCTCATGAGACAGAAAAACTCCATAGCAGTGACCTACTGATACTTGCAGGCATTTCTTGCACACCATCAGAGTGCCAACATTAAAAAAATCTGTGCATTCATCTCACAACACCCAACAAGCTCCTTTCTTGGGCACATGAAAAGTGTGGGAAGAAATGTAAGGGGTCACTGGCAATTTTGCAAAATCAGCATCGTGTTAAACCTCATGGAAAGGAGGCCTTACATGTAGCCACAGATTTCCTTTCTCCATAGAGAGACAGAGGCTGTTCTGCTACTGGAAGATCAATATGCAGTTAGAGAAAAGGGAACACAAATCTGAAATGCAAGACTCCCTGGGCAAGACTGGCTGGAACAACTGGGCATCAACAGAGCTTCAAGGGCAACCCGGAATTTAATGCCTACGGTGACCATTTTGGCTGGTCCCCTCTATAAAAGGGAGAGGCTGACTTTTCCCATTCCTTCACCTAGGGCTGATCTGACCCCTTTCCTTGTAATTGCCTCAGCACCTGTCCATACTTATATGTCCATATCTCTCGCTTATTTTCTTAAAGCCCTTGGTGAAGTGGACTGGGTTTTATCAGTTCACTGTATTTCCAAACACAGTACATGTAATATTTCATAAAACATCCTTTTTCTGAGCTTCCAGGTAGGATTCCCAGCTATTGCCCCCTACCTCCATGGATGTCTGTGGAGTAGAAGCCCACACCAGGTTTCTTCTGTCTCCTCTCTCCCTGCCCCTTGGCTAATGTTCGTGTTGGTACCTGCAGGGTCTACTCTCTGTTGGGCTCACTTCAGGGTTCACTCATTGAAAGTGGAATGAGAGGTCGGGCGTGGTGGCTCATGCCTATAATCCTAGCACTCTGGGAGGCCCAGGCAGGTGGATTGCTTGAGCTCAGGAGTTCGAGAACAGCCTGAGCAAGAGCAAGACCTCATTTCTACCAAAAATGGAAAAGCTAGCCAGGCATCGTGTTGAGAGTCTGCTGTCCCAGCTACTTGGGAGGCTGAGACAAGGGATCCCTTGAACCCAAGAGTTTGAGGTTGCGGATAGCTATGACACCACAACACTCTAGTTAGGGGCAACAGAGTGAGACTCTGTCTCAAAAAAAAAAAAAAGTGGAATGAGAGAAAGGAGGGGGAAAAAGAACAGGAAAGAAGTATGAGGGAAAAAATAGTAAAATAAAGAAGGAAACCATGAAGACTACAAAGAAGAAAATGCGGAAGGGGGAAGAGGAGAGGAGGAATGTGGCTAAGAGGGTAAGAAGAATATTTTAAGTTGGATTTCCCCAAACCAGCAGGGGTAGATTGAATCTAGAGCCCTCTAAACAGGAGCTAGGGCACTTTCCCTTTTCATTCTACTTCCCTTTCCTTAACTGTGGTCAATATGCGTGTGATGAGAGAAAAGACTTATGGATGCATTTCTGCCTTTTCGGACCTTCCCGCAGATAACACCTGCTGCTGGTTTGTTTTCCACTGGGAAGCAGCTGCCTAACAGCTGGCAAAAATAAAAGGCATTATCAGTCTCTGTATTCCTAATCTCACAATTCTTGAGATGAGGCTCTAAAGTGAAGATCTGAGCGTGAGGTTCTTTTGTTTTGCCCTATCCTGGGAAAAGATTCCCTATTCAGCCTTAGGTAAGTAAAAGGACAAGCTCTTGCTTGCCTTTCTGGTCCTGGAGTTTTTACAATCTTGTAACTTATTGTCTGTTTTCTTTTTGGGACTCTGTTGCCAGCTTATTTTAAGTTTGATGCTCAAATCGCTTTGAGCGACGACATGTCATAACTGTAACCTCAAGACATTTTCAGGTAAAGGCAAGATGCAGGTTCTCCTTGATTTTATTTGTGGGAGGTACATTCTAGCCTACAGGGAAAGCTGTAAGAAATACTTCATCATTGTAAGGGGCTTGGTAAAATCATGCTGGCCTCTGGTAGTTTTGAAAAGTGCTTAGGTCTGTGAAAAAAGCATTTTCCAGACAAATTATTTTTTTCAACACTTGTTTTAAAAAGAGGCTTAGGAGACTTCTGCAAGTTTTGTTTCTTTTTCCGGAGAGAGCACTGCTGTTCCTAAGGCAGCTGTCCTCACATGCTGAGTGTCAATCTATACCCTCTCTCCTCCTGGTGTCCCTGGGAGAGGTTTTTCTACGGGAATGGGGAGCTTTCCTGAAGTGTAAATGGGGAAGAGTTTGTGAACTGCTTCTCTCAGCACATGACCAACACGGGAGGTCCCTTCTGCTGAAACCCATGGCCCAGAGACGCGAGGCATATTCTTTTTTCCCAGTCTTTAAAGGAAAAAAATAAACAGTACGAGTACTCATAGAAACAAATTATTTACATGTACAAACTCTATTAAGAGTTTTCTCTAGGCTTCTGATATAAGTGAATATTGAAAGCACAACACAACTTGTTTGCCTCAGGCAAGTTGCTCAAAAGGAAATTGGAAAATAGCACAGATTAGGGCTTAGAACAACCTCATAGGGCTCAAAGAATTGTCCTAAGAAATTGATTGGAGTTTAGGCAGGGCATGGAGAATCACGCCTGTAATCCTAATTTTCTAGGAGGCTGAGGTGGGAAGATAGTTTGAGGTCAAGAGTTCAAGATCAGTCTGAACAAGAGCAAGACCCTATCTTTACTAAAAATAGAAAAATTAGCTGGGTGATGTGGAATGTTCCTGTAGTCCCAGCTACTTGGGAAGCTAAGGCAGGAGGATCCTTGAGCACGAAAGTTTGAGGTTGCAGTGAGCTATGATGATGCCACTGCACTCTAAGCCAGACAGCAAGAGTCAGAGTTTGTTTAAAAAAAAAAATTTGGAGGGCAGTGCCTGTGGCTCAGTGGGTAGGATACCAGCCCCATATACTAAGCGTGGCAGGTTTGAACCTGGCCCCAGCCAAACTGTAACAAAAAAATGGCTGGGTGTTGTGGCAGGCGCTTGTAGTCCCAGCTACTTGAGAGGCTGAGGCAAGAGAATCGCCTAAGCCCGGAAGTTGGTGGTTGCTGCGAGCTGTGATGTCCCAGCACTCTACTGAGGGCGATATAGTGAAACTCTGTCTCTAAAAAGAAAAAAAAATTGGAGTTCAAATGCAAGAATAATTTCCATATGAGAACAACATACTCATTTCTCATAAAGTAAATGACATCCACCACATAGCAAATGGAATGAGCGTGTAGCTCACTTTTAGCTGGGCTGTGACGTTCCACAGACATACTAACTGCATGGATAATCCCTGTATTTCATTACCAATGTTTATTTGTACAGCTCTATTTACCTAAATATGTCTGAGACCTTTGCCCTTTAGAAAGCAACTAATGCATTTATCAGAGAACAGATGTGACATGGTCTCAGACTGGGGAGCCTGTTTGTATCTCAAAGACCTTCTCAGCTACATCTGAACCCACAGGCCATAATGTACCGTGATGCAAACGTGTTTTCAGAAAGGAAGCATAATTCTATATGCTTGCTGTTTTTAAACAAGACGTGATCTAGTGGATGAAAATCTTTAAATAACGAAGATGTATGATAAAGCAAGAAAATATAATTCAGGCTCCTTCAGAGCTCCTGTGAGTTTCATGAAGAGGATATGACAGAGGAAAAACATCTGAGTTAATGAACATGAAGAGTTTACCTTTTTTTATTGTTTGGAATTCATTGAGGGTACAAAGATTACCTTGTGTTTTGTAGTAACTCAAACTCAGGCAACACACCGCTTTGTCGCAGCTCTCAGAGGCACTGTTTTATTGACTAGGTAATCATGACTGTAGATATACGAATAGATCATAAAGTGCTGAACAATAGTTTTATTTTCTAAACTTCTATATAATTTCCCATAATCTTGTTGTTTTAATATTTCCATGAAGAAAATGTTTATTACGCCCAGGGTAACCATCCCTCTTAATCCTTCCCATCGCTTTAATTTAGTAAAGTTAGTATTCTAATGAGATTGTACTAGAGGTAATTTCAGTGTTGTCTGGTTTAAAATATTGGCAAACCCATCTCATGACAACTTCGAGCTGCCTTTATTTTTATTCTTGACTTTGGTTTTCATCAGTTCTATTTATGGATGATGCTAATGTGACAAGGGTTTTGGTCTTTTTAAAACATATGTGAGTGTGTCTCTTTCTCCAACTTGTCATCAACACTCCCTGTATGTTGTCATATTCATAGTGACTAAAAAGTGGGTTTATCTTTTCTTATCCAGTGCTCACAGCCACATAGCCAGCAAAATTCACTCTAAGATCAAAGCTCCACAGTCTTTGGCAGTTTCCCTTCAGTCCTAAGTAATTGGTAGAAGCCACCACTAACTGCTCCTCCTTTGGGAACTAGGGCAGGTGAGAGCAGTTGTCATCTGTCATTCTGAGAAGCAGATGCTGCCCTGTGGAGGGCAGAGGGAGTGCAGAAGAAATTTTCGGCTCAGACCTTCTCCAGGTGGAGGATAGTCAATATTCACCTATAACACATCGTAGGCCTTTCCAGATGACTACAGTGTTAGAGCGGAACAGGCACATCCTGTCCTGAGTCTCCTGCTGACTCACACTCAACTCAGCGATCTGCAGTGTGGGGGCTGAGGGTAGAATGGCCCGCAGGCAGGTCTCCCTGGGGTGTTGTGATAGAATCTTTCACTAGAACGTTGACACATCTTCTAACTGCCAAGGACAAGTGGAAGACAGTCTATTCTTGAAATTATAGGCCTGACGAGTGCATGTTTTGCCCAAGAATTAGCCTTAAATCCTTATCTTGATGTTACTTAAGTCACTGGCTAATAGCATAAAAAGAAATTTGCATTCTCTTTAAGAAATAGCTGTAGTTATAAGGAAGACAAAAGCAATCAATAATATGGAATCATTATGGAAATGGTATGAAGCTAAGAAGCCAAACACTAACAAATTAAAAATAAATTAAAAACTCATTCAACTGTAATGGTAGATACATAATGTACATTTGTCAAAACCCAAACAATGTACAACACAAAGAGTAAACCCTCCCGTAAACTATGGCCTCTAGTTAGTAATAATGTATCGATACTAGCTCACCAATTGCAGCAAACTGATGCAAGGTGCTAGGGGAAACCATGTTTGAGTGAGTGGTGAGGTGAAGGGGTATCCGGGAACTCTGTACTTTCTGCTCAATTTTTTCTGTAGACCTTAAAGCACTCTAAAATAAATAAATAAATAAATAAATAAATAAATAAATAAATAAATGCCAGGCAGATGGCTCACACCTGTAATCTTCACACTCGGGAAGGCCACGGCAGGAGGATTGGCTTGAGCTCAGGAGTTTTAGACCAACCTGAGCAAGAGCAACACCCTGTCTCTACTAAAAAAAAAAAAAAAAATAGAAGAACTAGCCAGGCGTTGGCAGGTGCCTGTGGTCCAAGCTACTCAGAGAGGCTGAGAAAAGAGGATTGCTTAAGCTCAGGCGTTTGAGGTTGCTATAAGCTATGATGGCACAGCACTCTAGTCTGGGGCAATAGAGTGAGACTCTGTCTCAAAATAAATAAATAAATAAAATAAAAAAATAAAGTCTGTTAATAAAAAATAAAAAGCATTCAATAAATATACATAATGCATCTAACATATATTATGTAGAAAAGCTTTTTACTCTCTCAAAACTTCTGAATTCAAAAAAGAATAAATCTTGAGACTTTTAAAATTACTTTTTTATGTACAAGAATAACATATACAGGAAGGTCTGAAAATCATAACTATACAGCTTAATGAATGATTATAGAGTGAACATACCCACATAACCACCACCTAGGACAAGAAATAAAACATTATCACACCACGGAAACCCAACTTTTCATAAACTTTCAACACAATTAATTTTCTTTGGTTTTCGTTTTTGGTTTTTTGAGACAGAGTCTCAAATGTGGTTTTAACTTGAATTTCCCTGATTACTAATGAGGTATATATATATCTATATATCTATATATATGTGTGTGTAATATATATATATTATATATACTAATGAGGTGTATATATACATATATGTGTACATGTATATATATATAGATTTATATATATATTTTTCGAGACAGAGTATTACTCTGGCGCCCTTACTAGAGTGCTGTAGCATTATAGCTCACAGCAACCTCAAGGTCTTGGGCTCAAGCAATCCTCTTGCCTCAGTTTTTTCTATTTTTAGTAGAGACAGGATCTCGCTCTTGCTCAGGCTAGTCTTGAACTCCTGAACTCCAGCAATCTACCTGCCTTGGCCTCCCAGAGTGCTAGGATTACAGGCATGGAGGTTTTTATATTTTTATATATTTATTGACCATTTGTATATTCTCTTTTGTGATGTGCCTGTTCAAGTCTTCTTGAACATGTTAAAATTGGGTTTGTCTTTTTCTTACTCATTTCCTTTATCAGCTATATATGTGGTAAATAACTTTTTCCAGCCTGTGGCACTAATTTCAACTTTCTTACATGTTTTCAAACTGCACCTAGATAATTTTTCTATTTGTAGTAGAGACGGTGTCTTGCTCAGGCTGGTCTCAAATTCCTAACCTCAACCAATCCTGTTGCCTCTGCCTCCCAGAGTTCTAGGATTACAGGTGTGAGCCACCTTGCCTGGCTAGAAGTTCCTTTTAATTACTAATTTGCTTTTTTAAGAATATGAATGAACATACAACTTTTTCAATTCTTTTTATTAACTATCAATTTGGATGGTCATATAATTCTTAATTTTTTTCTTCTGTTAACATGTTAATGTGTTGATTATCAAATACGAAGCTAGCCTTGCACTCCTGTAATAAGCCCAGGTTGCTCCTTCTTTTTATACATTTTGAGATTTGGCCAGTTTGTTTGTTTAGAAGTAAAAAATGTTAAGAGTCTCATTCCTTGTGTTAGCAGTTGTTAAAGTACAGAAAAAGATTTTGTGGATCTAAGGATTTATTTGTGATATATTTAGCAATATCAGGGATCACATAGGTACAATAAGAAAGAAGAGTTTTCCAGGAAATTTTTCATACAAGCCTTCTAAATATTCCTTGTTGAAACTAAAGCTAAACATCAAGATTTTCTTATAAATCCAACTGTGGTCTGGGTACAGAAGTCTTAGGGAGATGGATTGCTAGTCCTGGTTTTTATTGGCATGTCACGTTCACTTCACAGCAATAAGGCCAATAATTGAGACAAGTAACTAATAAAAGTACAAATTAACTTGGTGAATAAGCTAGCTCCCCGATTGCGAAGCATCACTTGCAAAAATGAAACTTCACTCAAACTGAAATGTTCATCCAGGCCTTCAGCAGGGTGAGACTCAGTATTTATGCCATGTTTTCTGAGCCCTTCCATTTGTGTCTGAATAATGCGGTTTCCAAATCCCCTTTCTTCCACACCTCTGGATAAACGCAGAAGACTTCACTGAGCCGCACCATGAGACAAGGGCTGCCCAAGGCCGCTCAGCCCCTCACCGAGCTGCAGCCCTCAGAAATCAGTCATGCTCCACTCGTCAACACATAGAAATGTTCTAGACTCACCTGCTTATCGAGAACGAGCAATAGACAAGTTACCTTGAGGCACAGAGGATTTGTGAGAGGAAGATGAGTCAAGGTTTAATCATCTGTGTTTTCCAAACCTTATTCAGTCATCGGCTATGAACAGCTCGGCTTTCTCAAGGACGACTTGTGTGGAGACCACAGCTGGGACGGGGCGTGTCTTCTCTCCATTTCCTGTTTCTTCTGACTCTCATTCTTTGGGATATCCTCAGGGACCGTACCTCCAGGAGCTATGGACGTACTCCTGTATTTGTAGTGTGTGTCACAAAAAATGCAAGTGTGCAGTAACCAAAATTGTGTTCATAGTCAAGAAAACTGGGACCACAGAATTTCATTGTACCTGCCAAAGTCACATAACTCATTAGCTGTTCATGGCAGGACCAGTAAAGAACTCAGGTGGTCTGATCTACGCCTATTTACCGCCATGACCATAGTTCTGCGGGAATGAATGAATTATGGAAAAAACTGTAAACATCAATGAATCTGTATTCACCAAAACTTGTATTCAAACTGAAATCCCAAATCCCCAAAGACTTCCCCATTTTCCTCAATTTAAACTGACAACCCATGATTATCTCATGTTTAGTACAGAGTTAAGCAACCTCACCTGCACAGTTTGTGACCACATCCATTTTCACCCCCAATTTCACTTCATACAGCAACAAAAATCAACAAAGACAAGGTTTGGAATGCAAAAGAAAACTCAGATAAGTAAGGTCTGTGGCTTTCTGGCTTAACCCATTCAAAATTTCAACTACTGCCAAACAGGGCTTATCTAGTTTACAAGGTATAATCATGTTTAACCTGATCACTATAATATTCCACCAGTTCTAAGACAGTGCACTTGAATCTGTAATGCATACTTACAAATCTTTATTAAACACAAAAAATTGAACGTCCATAATCCTTTTTATCCAATTATATCAAAAGGCTTTAAGACCATGAAAGTATGCACTTCTCATTAAGGAAGAAATCATGATTTTCTCAGACTTCAGCCTGAATTAAATTTTGCCTAGGATTCTTGTTTGATCTGTTGCTTCAACCTCAAAACCCAGGTTAAATTCGCCAAATAACTTGCAGCATGGTGTAAACAAGACTAGTAATCAGTAATTTGTTATGGAAAATAGTGTTTTAGTTTTTGTTCTGCTTAAGGGCAAGAAAAACGTAGGTAAAGGCAGTTTTCTTCCCTCCCTTCCTCCCCTCTCTCCTCCCCAATTCTTCCCTTCTCCTCCTGCATAATTCTTGGCAGAAAATATTTGAACATCACGAGGGACTGACTTCAGTTAGGAATGTAGTGGTCCAAGAACGCTTCCTGTAATGTCAGCTTGACCAGTTATTGATTGGAAGGGGATGGGAAGACCTCTCTTGCCTTGAGAGCTGCTAATTAGTATGCAAATACTTAATTTCAGCTTCCTAAGTACTCTCATTAGTCCACATAATTCTTACCTGTAGTCCTTCAAACCTGTGATAACATGCTATTTTTTACTCATCAAAATCAAGTTGTTTCAGGTACCGGCTCACTGCATCTACTGTTTGATGTCTCTGAATTTCTTTTTCTCATCTTTATTTAATCCCATTCTGAGTATGAAAGAATTCTATTTAGATTGAGGGGAGCAGTAAAACCATTTTTCAACTGTAAAAATTGGAAATATTTATGGCAGACAGGGTGGTATGGGTGAGTAAATTTGGTTTGTTGATTCATTCTGAGTACTAGCTAACAAACTTTTACCCCTGAATGCAATTATTAGAATAAAACAAAGTCAGCTTTACATCTCTTCCAAACTTGTGGAAAACGGCTCTGAGTGAAAAATAATACGAACTAGTAAACTGCTTTTTAAAAAACAGGAAGATCTGGCCGAAGCTTCAAACTCATTCTTTTCAGGTCAGCTTAATTGCACAAGCTTTATGCTAATTATTTTTATATTAAAGATTTGGCAGCTTTACAAAAATCCTAAACTTGTACGTGCGGGTTCAAAATTGCTATTCCAATGGCCCAGAATTAGGCTAGGAAAGCATTTCAGAAAATGCCAACTTGTAGTAATGCTTGCTTGTTTTTAAAAAATAAAACTATGGGTAGGTTATAATGTGTAGTTTCATAGGAATTTGCTTAACAAATGTGGAAGTGATTAGTTGCCTGCCCTTCATACTTCTCCAACTGGTTTTCCTGGTCAGGGGCTCCGCATTCCTGGGTTTGATACTGCTCCTAAAGGTTGGTGTTAGAATCTATGGCATTTTACCTTGCCTTTGAGAGTACAGACCTAGTGTTTCTTTCTTGCTAATTGGTAGGATAGTGGCAAAGGAATTAAATTTCAATCTAGTTCTCAAGATCCCAAAATGGGCCAGACATTTTCTGGTTAGGCTAAATCCACAGATTTTCTTTACCTCTATACTTACCATCAAGCTTTGCCAAAGGGTAGAATAGAAACAAAAAGTTCAATGTTATTTTAGACCGTGGCTTCTTAACTCCTTAGTTTCAGATATCTTTAAACACCCTTGTTTTCCTATCTAAAAAACATCACTAAGATAAAGCCTTTTATACCTTCAAGACTGAAACAGTAATGAGAGGTCAGGGTAGAAAACTGAGTTGACTTGTTTGCTGGCACTTCAAAGAGATTTCAATACTGTGAAATTATCTTGGGGGTTGTTACCTCTCAAACTTTGACTACAAAGGGAGTCAAAGATGATTATAAGACATGTTCTTTTGCTTAAGTATTTGCTGACATCTAATGCCTTTTTCTCCAAATAATGCAGGGGTGATATTTCTGAGTCAAAAAAAAAGGATCTAAGAAGGATGGTGTATTTTTATTCCCATCACTTTTTAACAATGTAACTCCTATGCCACTACCCCACTACCCCACTCTACCTCCTCCCTATTTTAATCTAACCTGAATCACTCTATTCTTCTTCAAGGAAACACACCCAGTAACAGCAGTGAATCATAGACATTATTGCTTCTCTAGTCTTTAAAAGTCTTGACCAAATGCCAAATACCTGATAGAATAAAGACAAGAACTTCAGGTGAAGGGAACTCTTCTTGTTTAGTACAATGTCCTGAATTTTAATTATCAGATCAATTTTCTAGTTGCCTGGTGACAAAAAGGCTTTATCATATGTATTACACTGGCCCTTCATATATTTCCACGTTCTAAGTAACCATCCTATTCAGTGAGGTAATTTCTGAAGCATGCCTAACAGTAAGTCAAGGGCCCTTTTATCCTGGAGTTAAAAATAAAACCTTCTTTTGCATAACCTGGTAAAGAATATTAAATAATTAACCCATAAAGATCACTCTTCGGTAACAAAGTCCTAAGTAGTCTCTAAGGGTGTAGCAACCACATATTATGGAGTTCCATGTGAGATCTTTAGGTAATAGAGAAAACAAATATAAATATTTGCCAATTATTCTCAAAGGGAAATTTGTTAAGGGACAAAACAGTAAAATACCTCTACCATGTGACTACCATGTAATATATGACTTGAATTTGTGGCAAAAGAAACCCATAGAAGAATTGTTGACAGTTGTTTTTAACTTATGCAGATGTCATAAGAAATATTGAAAGTCTGGGGCCAGGCATGGTGGCTCATGCCTGTAATCCCAGCACTTTGGAGGCCAAGGTGGGCAGAAGTTTGAGAGGTAACAACACCCAAGATAATTTCACAGTATTGAAATCTCTTTGAAGTGCCAGCAAACAAGCCAAAAGTAGCCATGGGTAGTGAAGTAATTTAAAAATATAGGGAAAGTCTGACTTACATTGATATTAATTACAGTTATTACTGAATGCTCAACTTGTTCTCTATGGTAGGGTAAGGAGTCTTTGCTTTCTTGTTCACCAGGGCAGTATTTTTCCCTGCCAGAAAAGTTTTATATGAAATATAACAATGTCCTGTGTCAGAAAACAACACATTTTTCTTTCTTGTTTTTGAGACAGAGCCTCAAGCTGTCACTCTGGATAGAGTGCTGTGGCATCACAGCTCACAGCAACCTCCAACTTCTGGGCTCAAGCGAGTCTCCTGCCTCCGCCTCCCAAGTAGCTGGGACTACAGGCGCCCGCCACAACGCCCGGCCATTTTTTGGTTGCAGCCGTCATTGTTGTTTGGCGGGCCCGGGCTGG
>CAUYRH010095000.1:0-11011 GCA_963574655.1 Perodicticus potto
TCGGGGTCTCAGGTCTCCCCAGCAGGGTTGATGTGCGCTCTTCGACCTTTTCTTTTGGCTCAGATCCAAACCATCAGCTTTCTTGCTGAGTTTCTGTCCTTTAACGCTCCTTTTGGATGGGAACCTCTGCGGAAAGCTGGCTACAGATCGCCATCTTGGCTCCTCCCTTTTTATTTCAAAATATTAATGGGGTACAAATGTTTTAGGTTACATGGGTTACTTTTGTAATGTTTGAGTCCAGACTATAGGTTTGATTGTGTCCCAAACAAAGTTCATTCATAGTACCGATTAGGTAGGTTTCCCTCCCCTCTCCTCTGAATTTTACTTGCCTCTGTGCACATGTGTGCTCATAAATTAGTTCTACTATATGAGTTTTAGAATTGTGGGTTTTTTTCTAATGCTGTGAGAATAATGTTGGCATTTTGATAGGACTTATATTGACTCTTTAGCTATCTTTGGGAAGTATGGTCATTTTAACAATATCAATTCTTATGATCCATGAGCATGAGATAATTTTTCATTTGTGTCATTTATGATTTATGTAATCAGTGATTTGTAGTTCTTTATGTAGAGATCTTTCAACTCTTTGGTCAAATGTATGGCTAGGTATTTTTTTTCTTTGAAGCTATTATAAATGCGATTGAGTCCTTAATTTGGTTTGTAGTTTAGTCGTTGTTGGTGTATAAAAATGCTATTGATATTTATACATTGATTTTATAACCTGAGACTTTCTTTAATTTATTGATCAAATCTAGGAATCTTTTCTAAATGTCCTTATGTTACCAGCATACAGAAATAATTTTATGTCCTCTTTTAAAATCTGTATGCCCTTTTCTTCTTTGTCTTTTCTGATTCCTCTGGCTAGGACTTCTGGTACTATGTTGCGTAGAAGTGGTAAAGTGGGCATCCTTGTCTTATTTCAGTTCTTAGGGAAAATGCTTTCAACTTTTTCCCATTTATACGGTGTTGACTGTGGATTTCTCATATATAACTTCTCTATTTTGAGGTACATTCATTCTATGCTGAAACTTTTGAGAGTTTTTATCATGAATGGGTACCAGATTTATTGGATGCTTTCCCCCACATCTATTGAAATGATCAGACAGTTTTTGTTTTAATTCTGTTTATGTGCTGAATTACATTTATTGGATTGTATATGTTAAGCCATCCTTGCATCCCTAGGATTATGTACACTTGATTGAGGTGAATTATTCCTTTGATGTGCTGTTGCATTTGGTGTGATAGTATTTTCTTGGTTTTTTTTTTTTTTGAGACAGTCTCATTATGTCTCCCTTGGTAGAGTGCTGTGGTGTCATAGCTCACATCAATCTCAAACTCTCAGGCTCAAGTGATTCTCCCACCTCCCAAGTAGCTGGGACCAGAGGTGCCCATCACAATGCCTGGCTATTTGTTGTTGCAGTTGTCATTGTTGATTAGTTGGCCCAGGGCGGTTTTGAACCTGCCAACTTTGGTGTATGTGGCTGGCACCACAACTGCTGTGCAATGGGGGCTGAGCCAGTGTGATAGTATTTTATTGAAGATTTTTGTGTCTATGTTCTTCAGATTTGTTGGTCTATAGTTCTGTTGTTGTTGCACCCTTTCCTAGCTTTAATATCAGAGTGACATTGTCTTCATAGGATGATGTAGGGAGGATTCACTCCTTGATCTTTTGGAACAGTTTCTGTAATATTTGTGTCAGTTCTTTATAAGTTGGTAAAATTTGGCTATGAATCTAATCTGGTCCATCTGGTTCAGATTGTTACGTTTTTGTTGGGAGCTTTTTTATTACTGATTCAATCTCACTACTTGTTATTGGTTTATTCAGGAGTTCTATTTCTTCTTGATTCAATTTCAGGAGGTTGTATACTTTTCAGAACCTGTCCATTTTGTCAAAGTTTTATAATTCATAAGTGAAAAGTTACTCATAATAGTCTCTGATTGTCTTTTGTATTTCTGTGGTATCAGTTGTAATGTTTTCCTTTCCTATTCTGATTGTATTTATTTGGATCTTCCTTATTCTTTTCTTGGTTAGCCTAGCTAGTGATTATAGTTTTGGTTATTGTTTTGACAAACTAACTTTTTGTTTCACTGATCCTGTGTGTGTGAGTGCATGCATGTATGCACATGTATATCTCTATTTCATTTAGTTCTGCTCTGATCTTTAATTTTTTTCTCCTACTAAGTTTGGTTTTGGCTTATTCTTTTTCTTGTTTCTCAGGGTGCGATTAGGTTGTTAATTTGTAAGTTTTTTTTCTTGATATGGTATTTAATACTATAAACTTCTCAAATGACACTACTTCTACAGATTCCACAGATTTTGGTATGTTGTTTTTGCATTTTTATTTGTTTAAAAAAGTATTTCATTTCATTTCTTTCTCTTTTTTTTGCAGTTTTTTTTTTTTTTTTTTTGGCCGGAGCTGGGTTCGAACATGTCACCACCAGTATATGGGGCTGGCATCCTACTCCTTTGAGCCACAGGCACCTCCCCCATCTTCATTTCTTTGTTCACCTAGTGATCATTCAGGAGCATATTGTTTAATTTGCGTGTATCCATGTAATTTCTGAAGTTCTTTTTCATATTGGATTTTGGCTTTATTCCCTTGTAGTCTGAGAAGATACTTGATATGATTTCAATTATTAAATTTGTGAAGACTTATTTCGTGGTCTAAAATTGTGGTCTATCTTGGAGAATGTTCCATGTGCTGATGAAAAGAATGAATATACTTGTAGGGTAGATATAAAATTTTGTAGTTGTTCTAGTAGGATATAAAATTTTTGGCTGCCAGGTTTTTTCTTTAAGTACTTGGAAAATGTCATCCCATTCTCTTCTGGCCTATATGATTTCTGTGAGAGGCTTATTGTTATTCTGATGGGGTTTCCATTATAGGTGACTATATGCTTTTGTCGTGCCAATTTAAAAATTTTTTCACTTGGATTTTGGTCATTCTGATATATAATATGCCCTGCTGAAATTCTTTTTGCAATGTGTTTGCATGGGGATTTTTGGGTCTCCAGTATATGAATGTCTGAGTCTCTTACTAGTCTTGGGAAATTTTCATTGCTTACTTCTTTCAATAGATTTTATAAACTTTTTGTTCTCTTTTCTTCTTTGGGAATACTGATAATTTGTAAATTTGGTTGCTTTATGTAGTCTTAGAAACCTTGAAGCCTTTGTTCTTTCTTTTTTTCTTTTTTTCTTATTCTTGTCTGACTGGATAATATCAAAAGACTTATCTTCAAGCTCTAAGATTATTTTTCTGCTTGGTTGAGTTTTATTCTAAAAGCCTTTAAATGTATTTTGTATTTTCTTCTCTAATTTTTTTCAGCTCTAAAATTCTTGTGTTTTTCTAAAAATATATATTTTATTAGTAAATTTCTCATTCATATACATTCTGAATGTTTTTCAGATTTCTTTGTATTCATTGTTCGATTTCTCTTACATCTCATTGAACTTCTGTAGAGTCAGTATTTGGAATTCTTTAACTGGCATTATAAGGAATTCTTTTTGGTTGGGCTTCATTGCTGGACAATTGTAGAGGTCCTTTAGTCATACCATTATTTCCTTGCTTTTTAATGTTTCTTGTGTCCTTCCATTGATATTTGTGCATCTCCTTTGCACAAATTTGTATTTTTTAAAATTTCCTTTGAATGGGAAAATCTTTTCCTGAAGAGCTTTGTATTTAGCTGGCTAAGTATGAAACTTTGGCTTTGATTTTTGGGTGCCTGCAATACTGTGGTCTTTGTAACTTGGGAATTACACAGAGTTGGTGGTATCTATGATGTCCTTGGTGGCATAGTGTATAGTTATTAGTTGAGGTGTGGTGTGGTGAAATTTTGTGAAAGACTTGAACAGTAGTCAAGTAAGTCTTTGGGTCCTACTGCTTGCAGCAGTGAGCTGAGTATGCCTGATGTTAGGTCCTAGAACAGCTTGTGCTGACAGCAGTGTTAGTGTATCCTTGGAGGCCAATTCTTAGGCTTTTAGGTTGCTTTCTCAGAAGCTAGTAGGTGGGTAAGATGGCCAGGTATGTGGGTAGGTTCTCAAGACTCAGAGCGGCTGTTGTGATGTGGAAGGTGGCCATATAGATAGCAAAGCTACTCACTAGGGCCATGTTGGTATTATTGGTAGTGGCAAAGGATCGGGTAGGCTATTCTTCATTTCCACAACTGCCTAGAACAGAGCCTGGGGATTGTCCTAAGTGTGCTTAGACTTCCTCTGTCCCTTCCCAGGGTGGGATGTTGTCCAGTGTTAAACTCTCAAAGAAGCACCCACTGTAGGCTTGCAATCTGAGTGGGCAGAGTGGACAAGAAATTTGGGGGAGTACAGTCTGGTCACATCTTAAACTTGTAGTTGTCTTATTGAGGACCTAGTAAAACATGGGCTTGTCACCTTGGCAGGGCTGCAGCTGTGTCAGCCCAAACTCACCTAAGGAGTAGAGTGCTACCTAGCTTTCAACTCCCAATGGTGTGACTACCATGGAGAGTCAGGCCCCATCAGGAAAGCAGTATGAGCAAGATATTATGGAAAATGATGTTCATTTACATTTCAGTCTCAACAGCAGCCTACGGCAGGGTGGTAGAGATCTTCTCAGAAGTATGTCTAAGTGCCTAGGCTCCTCAGTCCCTCCTCAGAGGTGTGCAGTGGCTTCAGGCACACTCACCATTTCCTGGTAACCAGGCTTTCAGAATGGCACCTAGCTCAAGCTACTTTAGGCTTGGATAACTTTGGGATTCCACCTCTTGGTCCCTTTATGGAGTAATCTCTCTGTGCAATCTCCAAAAACTCCCTAAAGTAAGCCTGAGACTTGTGTGGGTTGGGGTGTTCTCTTGTAGCCATAATTGCAAAAGCTCCTCTCAGAATGTGGAGCTCTGAAGGGGGAAGGGGGGTTTCTCTCTTACTGTTTTAATGTGTCAAAAAGCTTCTTTCAGATAATAACTAGTCCCTGGCTGGGCAAGGGACCATGAACCTTTTCCTTAATCACTTTTTGTACTTCACATTACTTCCATGGTGAATCCTAGTATTCTCTTCTAGATAATTTGTTTGAAATGTGAAAAGTGAGAATAGCTTACTATTCTGATTCTTTTCCATGGAGGAGACACATAATACCTATGTCTAGTCAACTGTCTTGATTCTATCCTAGGAACTGAATTTTGAGTATGACTCCATCATAAACCTAGGCAGAAATACAATGGAAATTGTACAGAAAAGAATGTGGGCATGAAAAACAGGTCTTAGTTGTTGAGATAATTTGAGAGCTGCTTTACTTAGCAAGTGCTTTATTTTAACAATATACAAAGCTTAGAAAAAGCAGGATTTCCTACAAGCAGTCTTTTATTACCCTAGAACATTTCTACACTTCACCAATTTTGTATTCCACTCCCTACAAACAATAACAACTATAAAAATTAATTCTGTGGCAGAAAAGAACATAGAAGTATTTTCCATCAAGGAATTTCAGTGTCTGCTTGGCATATTACTTTAAAAATTAGAGGTGATATGCTCTGGAAAGTTTCTTGGAGGATAGAAGTTGCCATCATTATATAGGAGAGAGAAAGGGCATGCTTTGAGGGATGAATAATAGAAGCATGGGGGAAGAAGAGAATTTTTCAGGTGAAAGAAATGACAGATACAAAGGATTAGTGGAGGGTCAAAACATTACATGAAGATATCAACATTTCTTGCACAATCATTCAATAAAAATGTCAACAAGCAAAAGGCCGGCTGGCAATAATACAAGGAAAATGGGTAATTTAAGTGAAGGAAGTAGTATAACTGAGCTCAACATGACTATTAACACTTATTTACTGGTCTCAGTGGAATAAAATAAGGAAAGACAAGAGCTCGTAGTGAATAAAATTGTATCCAATTTACAATCAAATGAAAAGATGGTGGGCTTAGAGCCAAAAAATTTCCTCAATTAAGCTGCTTTTCAATGGGTTTAGTTACCAGCTGGGTTTTTATTTAGAATTAGAAAAAGAACTGCTATCTTATTCAACCTTTTGAGAAGCAGGATTTTCTTTTTAATGGGTAATTTGTTTCTTTTTATAAAGTAAAAAGTCAGCAATAACTGGTATTCTACACACATGGAAATGGACAATAAATTTGACACAGAGAAATGGAAGGCACAGCCCTTACTCTTGGAGACATGACATTCTGGAGAAGAAATATATGACAAATGGGATCTAAGGACATGTAGGTCATGGGAAGGCAGCTCAGTGGAACTGCCTCAGTTTTCAATTCAAGGGAACTTCATTGTTTGCTAGTCAATTTAGGTGATAGGTGATAATTGAGGGGCTATGCTTAATATAGCATAATGATTTTGAGGGTGACTCCTCAATAAAAGGACAGCTTACGGTCAAAATAGTCCAATTAAGTAGTCCTCTTGCTATATGCTAAATATATGCAGTACAGTTTAGTAAAATGTTCATTCCTAAATACATATAAATAATTTAAAAATCTGGAAGTTGAAGAGATAAACTTCAAGTTACCCTGAATAACAGATAAATTCTCTTTTATCACAATGCTGAAAAAATGAGGAGGTTTGCTAGAGGGAGGGTAAAAGGTGGGACCACACCTATGGAGCATATCGCAAGGGTACAAGTCAAATCTGTCAAATGCAGAACATAAATGTCTTAACACAATAATCAAGTAAATGAGGCAAAAAGAAATCAACACATTGTACCCCACATAAGCATGTTCTATGTGTATATGACTTAATAAAAAAAAAGAAAAAAAAATGGAATGTTACCATATTAGGAAACATACTCATCTTCATTTTGCTTTTTATATTTTAAGATAAAAGTTATAGCATAAATATAAATGTAATATTATATTACTATGCAATAATATAAATATATATGATGTTCCTGTGTTAGAACATTCAATATGAAGGGATGGCGTGGTAGATTAAGGTTCTGATTTTTTTAATGTTGAGTAATCTAACATAATATTTTACCTCTACACATGAAAATGAAGCTGAAAAACTGTAAAATTGTGCAGATATTCCAATCCAATCAACAGACATTTGCATGGCTACCACAAGCAAGTCTGAATGTTGCAAATGTCATCTGGTGAAGGGCAGTGTCACCCTCATAACCCATGAATTGAACAACCACTAAAATGTTCCTAGAAAGAGAGAAAATATTATAAACCCATAGATAACTAATACAAAGTAGAGGGAAACGGGACACAAAGTACAGGTAAAGCACAATTAATTGGAGAAAATTAGCAATGGTTCCATAGAGAGATGGCATTTAAGAAGGGCCTTGAAAGATAGGTAAGTGATTTTAGGCACTCTAACATTTGCAAAATAATCAGGTGGTAAAGCATGAGATGGGCGGGATAAACTGAGTCACACATTTCTGAGCAGAGGATATTAAATGGAGGAGATAGATAAACAAGCTTGGATGGGTTGATTTGACATGTTAATGCACTAACTCAAGGCCTGACTAAGGTTTTCACATGCCTTTCATGTAAAACATACTTGTTTTGTTATGCAAGATGCCTCAGCCAGGGACTATCTCAAAGTCAATTTTGAGTATGAATGGCCCAGATCTCAGAGCCTTCATCCAAGTGCATATAGGCAAATTATTATCCTACTTATTTTCTTACTGATTTGTACCCTATTCAGCAGTTGCTTCAGTGACACCTTTTACAAATACTTATGAACACAAAGTGTTTTATAACAGATTTATTGAAACATAATTCACATACTGTAAAACTTACCCTTTTAGATTGCATAATTCAGTGGGTTCATTTATAGAGATGTGCTATCATCACCATTATCTAATTTTAGGACATTTTTTATTATCCCATCCTGAAAGAAACCCATACCTATTAGCTGTTATTTCTCCAGTCCTAGTGCCTCCAAACCCTAGAAACCACTAATCTTTATTCTTTCTCTATGGCTTTACCTATTCTGGACATTTCATATAAATAGAATTATATGATATATGGCTTTTTGTGTCTGTTTATTTTTTCACTTAGAACAATGTTGTATTATAGCGTGTATGGGAAGGTCTGACAATTAAGTTTGTGAACTCACTTTAGAAAAAGTGCTATGTGCTTTATTGCTTAGTATCATGATGCTCACTTTCGAAGTACTCCCCTTGGGAAGCTATGCACCAATGCCAGTGCCTAGTCCACCCTTCAATACAATTTTGAAACTCTTTTTCTAGAATGGCCATCAGAGCTGTCATTGTATTGCCCTTGATCCTGAATGTCATCCAAATGTCTTCCTTTCAATGTTTCCTTTATCTTTGGGTACAGAAAAAATGTCATTAGAGGCCAGATAAGGTGAGTAGAAACAGTGTTTCAGTACAGTTATTTGTTTACTGGCTAAAAACTCCCTCACAGACATGCTGTGAGAACTGGTACATAGTCATGATGCAAGAGCCATGAGTTGTTGGCCAAGCTTTTCAGTTAAGATTTTTCTGTTTCTCTATCAATGTTTATTTGGTCTGCTGTGCTTCTCGTGGTCAGCTGGTGATTCTGGTGCACAATTCAGTGAATTATTGCAATGTTTTCATCAGTTCTGTTAGTTACTGACCTTTCTGCATCAGTAATACTTTCTCTCCCTTCAGAAAAATGTTTAACCCATTGGTACATAGCCATTTTCTTCATGGCCTTACCCTCATAAAATTGGACTAATACCCCTGATTTTACTTCCATTCTTTCAAGTTTAACAAGAAATTTACAAGTGTTTGTTCATTGCTGTGATTCAAGCTCCAACATTCTTGAGACGACACAGATACACAGAACAATGATGAACATCACTCAGTAAGATACCATCACACATTGATAAAAACACAGGTGTTGGAATGTACCAAGGTTATGAAACCTTACCAAGTAATTTGTACAGTGCTGTTAATGTAAGGTCACAATGGCAAGTTTGTGAACTTAGTTCTCAGATGTCATAGTAATACTTCACTCCTTTTTATGGTTAAATAACATTTTATTGAATTGATATAGTATATTTTGTTTCTCCATTCATCAGGTAATGAACATTTGGTTTGATTTCACATTTTGACCACTATAATTTGTGCTGCTGAGAACATTCATTTATCTGTTTGTTTTGTCACTTGTGGTTTTGGTGTCCTAGCAAAGAAACCATTGTCTAACCTAAGTTGACAATGGTGATTTAGTCTATGCATTCTTCTGGGAGTTTTCTACGTTTTAACTGTTACATTTTTATTTATGATCCATTTTCACTTAAGTTTTGTATATGTTGTGAGATAGGGCCCAGCTCCATTCTTATAATAACTGATATGTAGTTGTTCAAGCACTATTACTGAATTGTTTTGGCTACACAGATGGAAATGTGTTTTAATGCTCACCATACATGTTCAAGCACATACAAGAAATTGACATAAGAAATTTGGCCTGTCTCTAAAACTAGGAAAGCAGATTCCTATAAAAATCCTGTAGGCTAATCTCTGTTTAAGAGTCTGCTCTTTAGAGAATCAACCTGAGACATGTCTACTGAGGAGACAGGGCCACTTAGTAGAGAGGCTTAACCATGGTAGAGCACAATTACAATCCATGATCTCTGCGGGCATGCCCACTAAGAAGATGGACAACAGGAGAGGATGGCTTTCCCTGTACTTGCACTGTTTCTCTCTTCAAACTCACTGATAGGATGAATGAACAGACCAGGATTGCAATGTCAACATGTGCTCTCCATATAAAAGGAAGCCTAAAAGTGAAGAATAAATGTTTTCCTCAAATCATGTACCAAATACCTCTTAAGGCAAGGTAGTAGGCTCTGGTTCAGGTCAATTCTTTCCTGCCCATTTCTCCATCCACCCCAATTACTCAATAAGAAGAATCTGACAGTCATTTGTTCATTTATGGCTTTAAGGTAAGAGTTTCCCATAGACACATTATAATCTCTTCCTCAATATGTTATCTTTTGTATGAACAAACTAATCATCATAGGTGATAAATTCTCTTGTCTTTTCACCCAAAGATCAGTTCACTTATGACCAGCTCAGAGTAAAGGATAGCTCTGTTGGAAAACATTAACAAAACAACAACAAAAAAGAACAACAAAAAGATACACACTATAGGAAAAGAGGAAGTTATTGCTGACTTGATGATCTAAATATACTCTAAATTTTGGTTGGAAAATTATGGCAATTCTATTTTGGGCCAAGAATTTACTTCTGGGCCATACAGAATGACATTTTTGGCTTTACTTTATATGAAGCCAAAGGGAATTGTTCATTAACATTTGCAAGCTGTTTCTTTGTATTCATGGTCTGATGAAAATGACTTGGGAGCCAGAAAACATGAAATGAATTTCTATCTGTCACTGACTCCATGTGTGACCTTGGACAGAACTATTAATTTCCCTGAACTTAAAAACCTGTAAAATGGGGATAACAATAATAGTGGTATTTGCCTCATCGCATAGTTCAAATAAATTAAAACAAAACTCTTACAGTGAGAAAGCTACAATTAAGTGCCTCATGTGAATAATTTTTGGAAAATAAAAATTTTATGTACATGTCAGTTTTAGTGGCATGAATCACTTTAAGGAAAATCACATTCCTGTAAATTTGGTATAGAAGACAATAAATCACTTATTTATCTTTAAAATGATGATTTCCTACTTGGGAGATTGAGGCAAGAGAATCACCTAAGCCTAAGAGCCAGAGGTTGCTGTAAGCTATGACACCACAGCACTCTACCAAGGGCAACAAAGTGAGACTCTGTCTCTTAAAAAGAAAAAAAAAAGATGATTTTCACATTAAAAATTGTTGATTATTAGCATAAAATAGCAACATTAAATTATATTTTTAGTAACATAGCTTTATTATAAAGTAGATCTTTCCTTATTCCCAAAATTTCTGTGCAAATAGTTTTTTTTTAAATTTTTATTAAATCATAATTGTGTACATTGGTGCAATCATGGGGCACAATGTGCTGACTTCATATACAATCTGAAATATTTTCATTGAACTATTTAACATAGCCTTCATGGCCTTTTAATCACTACATGAAGACATTTAT
>CAUYRH010095003.1:0-35364 GCA_963574655.1 Perodicticus potto
TAAGTTCTGCCTGTGCCCTTCCAAGATGCACTGTAGATGTGGCCCCACCAATTACCTCCCTCAATCCCAACCTTCCCCCTTCCCTCCCTTCCCATAATCTTGTGCTACAGTTGGGTTATAGTCTTAATATGGAACCTTTAAGCTCAAGATATTTTATCCAGGGCAGTATGTATTTGTTTGTTGAAAATTTTCACTTTTTTTTTTTTTTTTTGGAGACAGAGTCTCGCTTTCTTGCCCCAGGCTAGGGTGCCATGGCATCAGCCTGATTCACACCAACCTCAAACTCCCAGGTTCAAGGAGTTTGATATCCAGGAGTTTGAGGTTATTGTGATAGTTTTGGCTTAAAGAATGTTATTAATAGCTTTAAAATATATAACACCTTTCTTCTACAGGGTTCAAAGTACCTTCTGTAAAAAATCTCACTTTTATCCACTGTGGACCTCTTTTAACACCTGCTCTGTCTCTCAAAGGCTTGCATTTACATTGGCCCAAGGAGAAGGAAGCCAAGAGGCTGCAAAGCAGTGCAGTATTGTGCTTGGAATTGGGGCACCTTTAGCAGTGTCCCAAGGCAGTGCAGTCTCTGACGCACTTAGTGTCCTTTTCTCACAGTTATTAACCCGGTAGGCCAGCAGTTGGCAGCCTTGCAGGCATGACAGAGATGGCATGTGCAGACTGCACCAGGTCTTTACCACCACTTGCCAGGAAAAGTTGCAGTAGCATTTGTTCTATAGCAAGATAGTTCATTCACAGCTGTATAGATGAGTATGTGTTTATGAAAAGAAAGGGTAACTAGAAGAAAATTCATGGGAATGTTAACATTATTTGCCATTTGTGGTAAAATTATACGTCTGTTTTTTGTTTTCTTTTTAAAAGGGATAGTGTAGGTGGGATGCTGATAACTGCCATGTTCTAGGCCATTTGACTGTCCTTCAATCATTCTTTTGTTTCACATGCCACTTTGAAAAGTGTGATGTGCGGTGATCCTTGATTAGATTCTGGTTTGAAATAACATCTATCAAAAGACATTTTGGGGACAGTTCGGGAGATGTGACTATGAAGTTGGTAGTAGATTATAACAGGGAACTATTTTACTAGTGTGTAGCGGTGAGCCACACAGGTGAATGCTCTGTCTGGACAGTCATGCTGGAGTACTCAGGTGAAGAGGTATGCTGTCTGTAATTTACTCTAAAATGGTTCAGCAAAATAATTATACTACATAAATAAATGGGGGCCTACAGGTAAACAAAGTAGGATACGTATAGCAAATGTTAGAATACAAGTCATGGGTATATGAGGTTTGTTATCCTTTGTCTAATGTATTTTTCACATAAAAAAAATTAAAAAACCAGCTCTGACTTGATATCATAGTTCTGTGTCCTTTAGGATGAATCTTAGTAGAGGGGGTTGTGGGGGGAGACGTACTGAGGCTGGTCCAGGTGCAGCATTCTTCTGAATTCAGTGCCATGTGGGCTGGTGTCTCCAGCCACCCGGAAGAAAGTCAGCATGGATCCAATAACTCAAAAGCATCATCTTAATACATTTACTTACTTTTTATTATCCCTGGTTCTCCTTAGAAAAATGTAAGAGTTCACGCAGCAGCTCAGGCCTGTAATCCTAGCACTCTGGGAGGCCATGGTTGATAGATCACCTGAGCTCAGGAGTTTGAGACCAGCCTGAGCAAAGTGAGACCCCATCTCTAGTAAAAATAGAAAAACTAGCCGAGTGTTGTGGCAGGCTTCTGTAGTTCTGGCTACTCAGGTGGCTGAGACAAAAGGATCGGTTGAGCCCAAGAGTTTGAGGTTACTGTGAGCTAGGATGCCATGGTACTCTGTCAAAGGAGATGAAATGAGCCTGTTTCAAAAAAAGAAAAGAAAAAAATTAAGAGTTAAAATTTAAAATTTTTATGGGAAAGATCTGGATTTATGGATAAACAGAAAGGTTCCATGTTTTATTTTGTTTAATTATGTTCAGTAATTTAAATGAGAGGTGTCATTAGACCACTGTTGATAGTAGGAATTTCACGATCCACGGTGAGTTGGGGATAAAGAGAGCAGAGCAGCTCACAGCCCGTGGTTTCTGAGCCGTCACAGATACTGCTGACCAAGAGCTCATCTTTGCCATGTAGAGCAGACTTCCCTGCCCCCAAATCAGAGTCTGTCTCAGAACACGAAGCCGCTTTTCATACTGCACGTGCCCTGCCAGGGGGCTGCAGGGACAGGGTGTGGAGTCGTCTTCCTAGTTGGTCTGTTTGTCTTTAAAGGATGAGCACTTTTGGAAATGGGGTTTTAAGACAGTGTTTAGGGACTGGATTTAATGAATCCTAGGCACCACCCTGACCCTGATCTGAGTGTGTTTTCTGTAGTCCACATTCAACATGGTTGTGAAGTCATGGTGGGTAATGATGGCTCCAGATTCCAGGGTAAGCAGTGTGGTCAGTGTCTACTTCAGGGGCTACAAATGGGAAACCTGAGCATGTCCCCATGTGGATTTGTGACTGGCAGCCCAGGCAGCCCCTGACTTCTACCAAGCTGGTTGCCCTATGTTGGCAAATGCTCTGGAGAATACAGGCCTTGATGATGGCAGTGAGAAGGTCAAGTTCAGAGTATATTCCAAAGATGAATTGAAAGGAAATATTATCTGCCCTTTGCAGTGTTTACATGTATTTCTATATCATACATGTGGAAAGTTCAGACCTAAGTGGCAGAACACCACTGTGGGGAACGTCCACCTCCCTGCCTCTGCCTGCTGTCGCCCTCGAGAGCACTTGGTGCCCTCTCTGATGACTTTGGGCAGTGCAGGACAGGCACCCAGTGAGGGAGCTGTGTACTCTTCTGAATTACTGCACTGTTCTGTATGTACATATGTATTTATTGACTGTTTCAATCTGTCATCCAGGCTCGAGTACAGTGATGCAATCATAACTCACTGTAACCTTGACTCTTAGACTCAAGTGATCCTCCTGCCTCAGCCTCCTCAGTAGCTAGGACTACAGAGTGCACCACTACACCTCGCTCATTAATTTTTGTAGAGATGGGATCTTGGTAGGTTGCTCAGGCTGGTCTTGAACTCCTGGGCTCAATCTTCTTACCTCGGCCTCCCAAAGTCCTAGGATTACAGGATGAGTCACTGCACCAGGTCTGGTTTTATTTTTCATAGCTCTCAGGACCCAAAACATAACAAAATGTGCTGGTTTTTTAATAAGTAACGGAATGGATGCTTTTCATGGTTGATAAATTTAACTCATTTGTATTACCATTGTGAGTTTCCCTTGGCCCCAAAAAGAAAATAAGATGAGAAGAGGGATAAGGCTGTGGCTCCAAAGTGACTCTGAGAGTTTCAACCACAGAGTTCTGCCCCTCCTGTTCTCTGACCTTGAACAAATTTTGTAATGCCAAATTCCCTCACTGCCCTCTTCTACACGGGCCTTCTCCAATGACTGCATCTTGTCATGTTACTTATTTTCTTTTTTATTCATGTTACACCTACTTGTAAGCCATCTGAGGACTGTCTGCTGGATTCGTTGTTCTATCCTTGCCCCCAGCACGGTGCTTGGCACTGGTGCCCATCGCGAGTGCTCCTGCTGCGGCGTCCCCTGGGCATAAATGAATGTAGGCATATGAAGGGCAGAGCTTGGTGCACAGTGTGCACAGAAAAGGTGACTAGAACTTAGAAGTGTTCCCTCTTGGCCTTTCTCTGCCCAAGATAGAGGTATCCAGGAATGAAAGTAGGTACACTTTCCCCTCTCCTGCAGCAATTTTGAATTTAGAAAGAGTAATTTATTGATTATTGTTCACATGGCCAAATATTGCCTTGCAAAAGGCTCCCATAAAGAGTTAACATTTGGTTGTTGATTCAGACAAATTTCTGGGGAAATTTTGAAATTTGGAACCAAATTGAACTTCTCTGAAATAGGCCTATAATTCCCCACCCCCAGAAGCCTGGCTGGCTAGCCCTCCCTCCTTCCCTCCCTCCCTCTCTCCCTCTTTCCCTCTCTCCCTCCTGTTTTCCCTCCTGATAAGGCAGTGTGGCTCCAGTGTGATCCTGAGAGAGATTATTTTCTTTCTCAAAAATAATCTGAAGGGTTGCCTATAGTGTTCATTTTGTGTCTTGGGAATACAACTTTCATAGAAGTTTCCTTGGAAATTAAAAATTGCAGCAGTAATTGCAAATTGAATTGTTATCTCCTTGAAAAATCCTAGCAGCTCAGGGCTATACCAGTCTGGTAAATGGAAATGTTAATGATTTGCATGTTTGTACACAGTGTGGGTGTGAGCAAATGGGAATTAGCACCCTGGGTGGAAGAGCTGACTATAAAAAGCTTCAGCCCACAGACTTGGGCTGATTGTGGGTTTGCTGTGCTGGGAAAGAGATTGGCAGGAGAGGGTGGGCAGGGATGGGGGTGGCTTGAGGATTTGCTTCAGTTCCACCTGCCAGAGGTTGCTCTACCATAAGGGTAAACTTAGAAATGTTTGGGTTTCAGCCAGCAAAGGTGTTTAGACTTGCCTTTTCTTGCTAGATAGTGAAGGAGCATCTGGACAGCTGATCCCCACGTGCCAACTAATTAATATTGATCCAGAGCACATAAGGGCTGGGTACTGTGCTCTGACATCTAGCTCAGTGCCTTGTAGCTAATTAGGAAGGCAAGACAAGTGACTTCACATTTCCAAGCCTGTTTCCTGATCTAAATGAGATTAATAATAATAGTTCCTTAGAAGAACTATTGTGAGAATTAAATGAGGTAATTTGTGTAAAGGAGTTATAGCCCTTAGCGTACTGTAAGCATTTAATCAATAATAGTAATTCTTTTTTTTGAGACAGTCTCACTATGTCGCCCTCGGTAGAGTGCTGTGGCATTGCAACCTGAAAGTCTTGGGCTTAAGTGATTCTCTTGCCTCAGTCTCCCAAGTAGCTGGGACTATAGGTGCCCGCCATACTGCCCGGCTATTTTGTTATTGTTATTGTTATTTAGCAGGCCTGGGCCAGGCCGGGTTTGAACCCGCCAGCCCCAGTGTATGTGGCCAGCACCCTAAGCACTGAGCTATAGGCGCTGCACCGAATAATAGTAATTCTTGTTGTCATACATTGTACAGTAGAAAGAACCTTGGATTTACCAGCTCATGGACATGAATCATAGGCCTGGCTGTTTCTCAGTCCTGCTGCCTATGTGAGTTTGGGTAGCTTTCTACCTCTTTCCTTATCTCTGTTGAAGGTATCCCATGCCTGATAATTGTAACGGTCCCCTGAGGGCTGTGAAGCAATGACCAACAACATTGTCACTACTGTCGATATGGGCAAGCTCCTAGTGTGTTCAGTACTTGCTTAGAAAGCAGAGCTGGCTGAGCTCCAGGGTTACAGGTGTGTTTTTTTATGGTGCTGAATTTCTTTGAAAAATTTTTTTGAACTCTGGAGCCCAGGTGCCAGGGTAGAGTCCTTGTTCTCCCACTTTCTGGTTGCCTGACCATGGGCAGATTACTTAACTTCTCAGCCACAATTGCAGGTACTTCAAATAGTACCTCCCTCATGGGGTGGCATGAGGACCAAGGAGTCTCTACATGCACAGTGCTTGTTTGTTATTACTTCTAAGCCAAATATAGACAAATTACGTTTTATTTTAGTTGAAATGATGCTACATTATTAAGGGAAAATATTGGAATAGATTGACAAAATGCAAAGAAGAAAATGCATGCTGAGTGCCTCAACCTCAAGGACCCGAAACATGGAGGCCACAGAGTGCTAGCTGGTGCCCTACTCCTGTCCAGAACTGCTGCACATACATGCCTGGTTTTCGTGTAGGTGAAATCGTGTGCAAATAAGTGGGGGGGGGTTCCCTTAATTTTGTGCTTCTGTGTGGTCTTCATAGCTGCTGTGACTGACATTCCATCATGTTAATGTTCCGTAACTTCACCTGGTATTGAATATTGAAATTGTTCCCTCTTTTTGCTGGCATAAGTAAGGCAACAGTAAGTCACCTCATGAATGATTTCCTTAGGATAAGTTACCATGGTAAAGTTCCCAAGATGGGGAACATAGGAATAACTTTGAAGATCTTTTGCCATGTTGTTTTCCAAAAGGGATGTATCTTACTATTTTTCATGAGTGATACAGAAATTTACCAGTTAGTCACAAGCACATCAGCATTGAATATTAACATTTTGAAATTGTTCCTCTTGTAAAACTTAAACTACACTTATCTAATGCCATTGAGATGTATTATCTGATAGTGTGGGGCTCAGGGAAAGGGTATGAGAAGTTCAAAATGCATTTTTGTTACAAAAGTCTAATTTTGTTATAAAATTCTGATTTCCCAGAGTCCTTTGCTTTAGACTTGACCCAATCTCATTCAAGTGCTGAGTTTCATAGAGAAGAGACATGACGCTTCATTTACCATCATACAACCTTTTCTTTTGCCACCCAGAGAACAATGATTATTAAATACTTTAATGTCTTTGCATAACAAAGATGAGTGAGCCCAGAAGTGCTGTTAGCATGGTTAGTGTCATGCTTGCTCTTAGGCAGGGTGTCCAGTGACCCAGCTCTTCCTCCTCACTACTTCCGCTGAAGGCTGACTCATTACTGTTTTCCCTAATGCTTATGTGCAATGGAGGCAACAGCTCAGTTGTTACTAAGATGCATGTACAGCTATTAAACAGTTTGTCATGAGGGTGGTTTCAGTCAAGCGCAGAGCATCACAGTAAGTGTAGTGGACGGAGACCGTGCGTGGGCCTGTTAACTACTGAGGTTCAGAGCTGTGTTGGAATATAATCATAAATAGGTTCAGGGTTATGAACTTTTCCTACCTTTTCACACACACACACACACACACACACACACACACACGGGGCTTCATCTGTGAAGATGGGCTTCCTTATCGTTATATGAGGAGGAACTAGATGATGGAAGGTTTGGAGAACCTGATGGGACTGTTTGCAGGTAGGAAAAGTTAAGCAAAAGGTTATTTTGCTTTTGGAATTACAAACATCCTAAGCTAAAAAGGGACAGTCAAAACATCTAAAATGATGCCTGCATTTTACCAATGAAGAAACTGAGGCTTATGGAAATGGAATAACTTGTTTCAAGTCCTGCAGTCAGTTTGTGGCTTTGTGTCTTCTGTGCTAGGGTAGTGATGTAATAAATATGACACACATGTTATTATATGTCTTATATTTACATGTTACAGAATACTTGTTCAAGACGTGGATATTTAATACATGATATATATATATAAAAAATATGTAATGTGATGTTAATATAATACCTACCATGCTGGGGTATAATATTGGAAAAATACCAGTGGCTTCCTGGTTGTCAGGCATGGCACTAAAAGAACTGGATATGTTAGGGACTTACATTTGTGAATAATTGACATGTAGCTCAAGTGTCTCATAAATTGGCTTTTTATTAAGGAAAAGATCAGATGTAGGAAATGGAAACCATAAGTGTGAAGGAATTTTTCTCATGAGAAGTATGGGTGTTGTTTTGGGTGTGGGTAAGAAAAGGGAAGGAAACTTGGCTCTGTCATCAGATATCTCCAAATTTAGAACAATATCTGTCACAGCCATTGGCTTTAGGATATACTTTACCCTGGGAACCTGCGTAAAATATATTTCCGTGTTTAGCTCTTTCTTTTCCAGCTGTATAGAGTGTGTCACCATCATTTAAGATAAGGGGAATGGGTCAGTGGCCATTCAGTGAAGCCATTTGGTTTCAGAAGTCACTTTATGTCAAAATATCAGGACAGCTGTTTCAGAGGACCTTTGTGGACTGCACCCAAGGAGTTTGCTTCAAGGGTCAGTAAACTTCTTACCGGGGACTTCTTAGCGGACCAGATAGTAAATATTTTTAGGCTTTGCAGGGCCAAGAAACAAAATGAAGACTACTATATAGATACCTATGTAACCATCTTTTAAATTTGTTTTTTGAGACAGAGTCTCACTTTGTCTTCCTGGGTAGAGTGTCAGGGCATCACAACTCATAGCAACCTCAAACCCTTGGGCTCAAGCCATTCTCTTGCCTCTGCCTCCCAATAGGCTGGGACTATAGGCGACCACCACAGTGCCTGGCTGTTTTTCGAGATGAGGTCTCACCCTGGCTCAGGCTGGTCTCAAACTCATGAGCTCAGGCAATCTACCTGCCTCAGCCTCCCAAGTATTAGGATCATAGGCATGAGCCACCGTGCTTGGCCTCCTACGTAACCATTAAAAAATTTGAAAACCATTCTTCACTTGTAGGCCATAAATAGGCAGTCTGCACAAGTGGCTGGTGGGATTCAGGCTGTGAGCAGATGCTTGCCAACCCCACCCTATAGTGTGTTCTGGTTTGGGTATTCTCTGAGGTCATCGTTACTCTGGAAGTCAGAAGCAAGTTACTCAGTTAACAAAAAGTCAAAGAATCTTCTAATTTTCTGGCCAAAGGAGGACTTAAAAATCACCTTCCATCTGCCTGGTGTTTATTGCTAGCCAAGCGTCTGGTCTCTAGTCTGTCTCACTCACACACACGTGGGTCTTCATCTGTGACGATGGCCTTCCTTATCGCTATATGAGGAAGGTTTGGAGAACCTGATGGGGCTCTCTGCAGACTAGAGACTTGCAGTATTTTTCCTGTACCCTGAGACAGTGTACTAAAAAAATCCATTGTTTCTATATTTGTTCATTCATTGATTGATGGAGGTTCGTTCATTCAATAAATATTTATTTTCTTGTTTATGTTTATCTGTCAGTTTTTTTAAATTTCAGCATTTTAGGGAGTACACATGTTTTTTTTCTGCCTGGGTTGAGTACCGTAGAGTCATAGCTCACAGCAACCTCCAACTCCTGGGCTTAGGTGATTCTCTTGCCTCAGGCTCCTGAGTAGCTGGGACTACAGGCACCTGCCACAACGCCCGGCTATTTTCTGTTGCGGTTTGGCTGGGGCTGGGTTCGAACCCACTACCCTCGGTATATGGGGCTGGTGCCCTACCCACTGAGCCACAGGTGCCACCTGGGGGTACACGTGTTTTGTTTACATACTTTGTTTTTATATAGATTGAGTCAAAGTTGTGTGTCCTTCTCCCAGATCAACAGATATTTATTGAATAGGTCTTGTGTCAGGCACTGTTCTAGGCATGGGGGGATACTTAATTTAAAAAAATATATGGCTATCTCCTGGAATTTATGGTTTATATGTAAATAAGTAAAAATATCAGGACTTTTGAATGATAGGCCTCATATAGAGAAGACAGGGAAGAGGATAACAGGGGTGTCCAACCTATGGCTTACAGGGTGCATACTGATTTTCTTTCTTTCTTTTTTTTTTGAGACAGAGTCTTACTTTGTCACCCTGGGTAGAGTGCTGTGGCATCATAGCTCACAGCAACCTCAAACTCATTGGTTCAAGTGATCCATTTGTCTCAGCCTCCCAAGTAGCTGGGGCTACAAGTGCCTGCCACCATGCCTAACTAGTTTGTCTATTTTTAGTAGAGATGGGGTCTAGCTCTTGCTCAGGCTGATCTCAAAATCCTGAGCTCAGGCAATCCAGCTGCCTTGACCTCCCAGAGTGCTAGGCTTACAGGCGTGAGCCACTGCACCTGGCTGCATGCTGGTTTTCTGAGGACTTTTTTTTTCTTATCTGTTGTGTTGGATATCATAAAAATATGCATGGACATGTTTTCCTTTGTTTTTGCTAATCAGCTTTCATTAGTGTTTGTGTATTTAGTGGGTAACCCAAGACAATTCTTATTCTTCCAGTGAAAAAAAAGGTTGGACACCCTGGGATAGAATGTCCAGGGCTGGGGAAAAGGATAGTTTTGCGTAGGATTGAAAGGAAGTGTGTGCTCAGAGTAGGGAACAGAGCATAAGTGTTGCAGATCTCAGGGCAGTAGCACTCTGGGAGAAGAAAGAGCTGGGACAGAGGGCCTGGGATTAGGAGGGTGTGGCCTGGGCAGAGCAGACGGGAGACAGTGACAGCAGATGAGGTCAGGCCTTGTAGGAGATTGAGGGGAGACCCAAGGAGATTTGCTGAGGAAAAGGAGGGGAGGGGCAGGCGTGAGAAAGAAAGAGGAGTCCAGAGTGTTTCTGGCCTGTGAATCTGGAAGGGTGGTGTTACCAGCAGAAAAGTGCCAGTGCAGGTTGCCGGGAACTCAGTTGGAGTTTGAGATATCTAATAGGGATCTACAAAGAGGTGGCCTTTATGCCATGAGTTTTAAAATCTTGAATTCAAAAAAAGAAGTCTAAGCTTTTCTGAGAGTTGGGGACAGTTGACATAATGCTGGTGTTTAAAGCCATGACTTCCCTCGATTACCAGGGAAAGGAGTTAGAGAAGAGAAGGGGCCAAGGCCTCAGCACCAGTGCTCTCTCCAGAGTTGGGAGGTAAAGGAGATGTGGGAGCCAGTGGAGATCTAGAAAGACTTTCCAGGATGTAGGGGGAAATTGGGAGACGGGCGTCCTAGAAGCCAAGTACAGAAAGTGTTATTGAGGAGGCTGCAGAGAGGGAGCCTTGGTGATACATCATGCAGTTTGGGTTGTCCCCTGAGGACTGATGGTCACTGGGGACCTTGACCAAAAGTTTCAGTGCATGTTGAGGGAGAATTGTAAAGAGGTGAGTAGAGAGAAATTAGCCACAGGGAGCACGGATGCTTCTTTTCTTTTTTTTTTGGAGACAGTTTTACTTTGTCACCCTAGGTAGAGTGCCGTGGCATCTTAGCTCACAGCAGCCTCAAACTCTTGGGCTCTGGAGAGATCCTCTTGCCTCAGTCTCCTGAGTAGCTGGGGCTATAGGTGTCCGCCTTCACCCCAGCTAGTTTGTTTATTTTTAGTAGAGACGGGGGTCTTGCTCAGACTGGTCTCAAACTTGTGAGCTCAAGCGATCCACCTGTCTCAGCTTCTCAGAGTGCCAAGACTATAGGCGTGAATCACTGCACCTGGCCTCACGGATGCTTCTTTGAGGAGTTTTGCTGCAAGGGGGAGCAAAGACACAAGGTGGTGGTGGGGTTGAGGGGAGGTTTTCATGCGGGGTGAGATAATGGCATGATTGAATGTCAGTGGGAATGATCTGGTAGAGAAGGAAAAATTCATGATGGGGAGAATTGCCAGACAAGAGAGACATAATCATCACAGCTGTGTTCATTGAGCATCACTCCAGCACAGTCATTGCTGACGATTCACCCCAGTATTTAGAGGGTTAAATAACACCTGGGTATTTAGCTTATGCTTCTGCAGTTGGCAGTTTAGGCTGGACTGCTGAGCTCTTGGTCTCACCTGGGGTCCCTCAGGTGTCTGCAGTCGGTTGCTGAGAGGGTGGTCTCTGTGCATTCAGTAGGCCAGCCTTGGGTTGTGCACCTGGAGGCTGGCAGGTTCCCGGAGAGCCAAAGGCCTACAGGGCCCTGACGCCCCAGGTCAGAACAGGCTCCATGTCACCTCCACTTCATTTCTATGAGTACAGCATGTCACAGGCCTGGCCAGATTCAAGGACCAGGGTGAGAGAGACCCCTTTCTTCTTCTCATATCACTTTCTTGATGGCTGACTGTAAAGTCATGTTGCAGAAGGTATGGACACGAGGAGGGGAATCATTTGGTCACCTTTGCAAACTATGTGTAACAGCTTTCTGTGAGCTGAGCATCCTCACTAGAGTTCTTTGTGGTAGGTAGAGTTCATTTCCCAGATGGAAAATGGGGTCACTGAGGGTCTAGGAATTTAACTTGCTCAAGATCACACAGCTAGTAAGTTGCAGAATTGGGACCCAAATCAAGTCTCTCTGATGTCAAAAGTCCATGCCTTCTCTGTTCTCCCTTCCTGATAGAATCTGTTTACAGGAGCAGAGTAGGATGCCACATCCTGTCTTTTCTTGTTAGGCACAGGAATCATTGTTTTGGTAGCTGATTATTATCTCATAACCAGAATGGGCTGAGGAGTCGATTGTCCTGCTGTGGCTTGCATGCTTACTGCATGGGACGGGACAACTGTATTTATTAGTACTATAATAGAATCCCATTGTGGTCACGGTGGTGTGTTCAATTGGGGCTTTTACTAACACACATTCATGTCTCTGCTCTCAGCTGCTCCCTCGACGCCTGTTGACAGTCTTTTCATTTGGCCTTGGTCAGCTGACTGTCCCATCCAGATAGTCAGACAAGTACTCCTTCAAACTCCCCCTAGCTCCAGGCCTCCGATGCCCTTGCCTCTCTCTTTCTGTCCCTGACAAGGGGACATCCTGCCTCCAGCCCAAGATTAGTCCCTTCTGCTCAGGTCTTCCTCCCTCTAGAATCTGTCATAATCTACATCTGTCTCCTCATACAACTGGACTTAAAGCTTTCCTGTAGCAGAATCCAAAAAGTGGAAAGATCAGAATTAGCATCAGGGAACTTTGGCTCTGCTGGTGAGTTTGTGAAGAGTGGACAAGCAGAGCTATCTCAAAGGCCATTTAGGGACACAGAAAATGCTTGGCCTGGAGCTCAATTGTGAGCAATGACTGTTGTGTGTGCTGGTGTTGATCTCCATATATCTGACAGTCCTTCAATTTGCTGCAAGAGCTGCGGCCTTCTCTTTGCCCTCTCCTCATTGGAGTGTCAAAATCTTGTTGGCCCCAAGGCTAGAGCAGCTGCTGGCCACTTCCCTCATTTAGGAAAGCAGCTGGAGAAGTGGCCCATCCTGTGTTGGTTCTGCCATCTCAGAAAAGATGATCTTCCTTTGGAAAGCAAAGACCTCAGTAAAAATGTGTTTGGAAGCTCTCTTTGGGTAGAGGAGGCTGATCATTGAGTAATTAGGTCCAATCAGGCATTTCAGGTCTCTGTAACCTTGCTAATTAATACAGGGAGCCCAAAACTTTGCCCTTCTTAAAGTCCCTGGATTTGGATCCCAGCAAGCTGAGTGTCAGGGAGGGAGGGAGAAAAAGATTCCACGGAGGAGAAACGGTGGCCAGCAGAGGAGGGCGGCTGGCTCTGCTTGCAGCTGGCTGATGCTCCAGCATGGGATTCAAGGTGCAGAGTTGGTCTTCATTTTTAATGCAGTTTGCTGTAACAGTAAGCAGTCCTGCTGTTTGTTTATCATGTAACCTTGGGGAAGTTACTTAGTTTCTGTTAGCCTCTGTTTGCTCATCTGTAAAGTGAAGGCAGCTAAAGACACCCGCCTCCCAAAGTGTGAGGGAGAGTGAATGAGAGAGTACTTGGCAGAGAGTGAGCACTGGATACATTTCAGCTGGGATTGTTACTATATAAACTTCACCTTTTGTGTTTATAATGTAAATAGCACTAGTTGAAGATTTTTCATTCTTTCAGGATGTTCCATTATAGTATTTCTTATTCACTTAGTCATTGATTTGCTGAGTTTTATTTATCAAGGCATCTACTTATGGGCAAGGAACTGTTGATCATTTTCTCTGTTCAAGTTATGATGAGCTGTTCATTTCTAAGTGGTTGCCATTATAATTTTCAGAGTGACAGTGTACTGAGCACGTATTTCAGTAGTTACTTACTTGGGAGTTAGATTCTGAAGTCAGGACATAAGCAGACTATTGCATAGAGTCAAAAATATTTTTTAAAAATCCCTTAAGTCATCTGTAGTATATAGTCTCCATTGGAGGTCATCAGACTTTTTCTATGCAAAGCCAAATGATAACTATTTTAGGCCTTGCAGGTAAAATGGTCTCTGTCACATGTACTTCTTCATTTTCTTTTTTATAACCTGTTTTTTTTTTTTTTTTTTTTTGAGACATAACCTCAAGCTGTACCCTGGATAGAGTGCCATGGCATCACAGCTCACAGCAACCTCCAATTCCTGAGCTTGAGCGAGTCTCTTGTCTCCGCCTCCCAAGTAGCTGGGACTACAGGCGCCTGCCACAACGCCTGGCCATTTTTTTTTTTTTTTTTTTTTTTTTGGTTGCAGCCGTCATTGTTGTTTGGCGGGCCCAGGCTGGATTCGAGCCTGCCAGCTTAGGTGTACGTGGCTGGCGCCTCAGCCCGTTGAGCCACAGGCACCGAGCCATAACCTGTTTTTCTTTCAAAATCTATCCAGATTAAGTAAAATGATTTTGAAGTATTTCTTCTTTTTCTATTGTCTACAAGATTTGGCATGATCTGTTTTTTGGAATTATCTTTTATATTTATTTATAAATATTAGTTATCTATTTTTTGAGACTTTGGGAAAAAAAAAATAAGTTAATTGATGACTCCATACTGATCCTCCCAGTCAAAGCATTCTATAATAGACATACTCTTATTTGACAAAAAAAAAATAATTTCATTAATGATCTTTCAAAATTATCACGGCATACTTTTAAAACTTTTTAGAGTGTAAAATCCTTTTGTTAGCACTGGGTCCTTCAAAAACAGGTCTTGGTCTACAGGAGCAGACCGTGGAAGACCCTCTCTACAGTGACCCCAGCTCCTGGTATTTATACCCATACTGGGTCACGATTGTTGCCTGTGACCAGTAGAATGCAGCAGAAGTCATACAAGACACTGTCGCTTCTGTCTCCTGTCTTCTGGACCCCTGCTCTGGGGGAGACCTGCTGCCATGTGGAGAGAGGCTGCATGTGCCCCCTGCCAGCAGCACATGGTAAGCTCAGCAGATCCTCCAGCCCCGGTCAAGCCTTGGGTGACTAGAGCTTCGTGAGAGACCCTGAGCAATGAGGAATTCTAAAGAATGCCTGCTGGCCTGCAGAGTTAATGGACTTTAAAAAAAAAAAAAATTACATGTCTCTATCAGTTACATATGTCAGCAAATCTGTTTGGGATAGGGTGAGCTGGAAAGGTGGTTAAGTTACCTTGGTAATTTGTAAGGAGTAACTTCTAGGTGGGCCAGACATTGAAGTTCATATAATCCTGGCAGCAGTCCTCCTCCTCCCAGAAGGTCAGGGTTGGGGGCTGAACATCTGGTTTGATCCACCTTGCCCTTGACCCCATCTTGGCTTTCACTGATGCTCAGTGTAGCCTCTGCTGTAACAGCTATGTGCTGGAGGTCTGGGGAGCACTTGCTCCCACGCGAGGCAGCTCCAGGTGGCTTTGCCCTTTCTCAGTTTTGCCTGGAGGACTTTCTGCACTACATGGCTTGGCCATGGGCCGCTGGCCATTGCCCTGTGAGTGTGGTCTGTTTTGGAAGGATGAGCTGGGCCCATTGATTACCCCTTAGAAATTTGAACTAGGACTCAGACATTCTAATCATTGGTGGGCATTTGAATCTTACAGAATTAGAGCCAGGCAGCCATGACGTGCTTCCAGATCAGGAAGGAGCAGTAACTCGGAAGAAGCATGATCATGCCTTTATTAACCAGTGTTGAGCAGGCCCTGCCTCGTGGTCACATGGGTTGTAGGTCTCCTTGTGGAGCTTACATTTCTAGTGGGGGAAAATGGATGGTAGACAATAAACTTGACCCTCTAGTGGTTTATACATAAAGTACATGAGAAGGGCAGCAGGATCTTTAAAGAGGGGGGAGGTGTCAGGAGTTCCAGGGGTCAAGGGTCAGGTTGCAGAGGTGAGTAGGATGAGCTAGGTGGCCTCACTGAGAGGTGACGTTTGTGTCAAGTCTTGGAGGTGAGGGAGTTGGCTGAGCAGATGACGGGGGCGCAGGGCATTCTAGGCAGGGGCTCAGGGAGGTGTGTTCAAGGAACAGCAAAGAGGCTGGTGTGACTGGAACAGCATGAACAAGAGCAGTCCACCTTACAGTTTTGCAAGGTCTTTGGCTTTTGTTACAAGAGAAATGGGCAGCTGCTGCAGAATTTTGAGCAGAAGAGAGAAGTGGTCTGACATGGGTTTTATGATGGTCACGCTATTGTGTTGGGAACAAAGGGAGCCAGGGCAGAAGCAGAGCCTGCTAGAAGTTGGTGCAGTGACACAGGTGGAACAGCACAGCTGTAATTTTGAAATGAGAGCCAACATGACTTCCTAGCAGATCAGATGTGGGTAATGGGAGAAAAAGAAGAATCAAGGATGACTCCAAGGTCTCTGGCCTGAGCAGCTAACTATAAGTGTGCAGTTGCCATCAATTGAGATGGTGAAGGCTGTCATGGAGCAGGTGGTCAGGAAGACCCAGAGTTTGGCTTGGTCATGTTCACCTGGAAGTGCCTTTTAGGTATCCAGGTGGAAATACTGAGTTGACAGTGGCCTGGACGAGCAGCGTCAGTCAGTCCGTAGTGGCGTGTCAGTTGTATTTAAAGTCCTAAGAGCAAGTTTTGCACAATGACAGTTTTGTAGCCAATAAAGTTTATCCGAGGCACAATTACTGATAACTGAAAACTTTTTCCTAAAGTTGTAGGAGTGGACAAGCTCCCGAAGAGAGTAAACTTCAATTGAAAGTGGAGCCCGGTGCAGAGAGGCAGCAGTGGTGGGGACTGCTGGTTTTCAGCGCTGCTTTCTTCCTTGTCACCCCTCTTGACTTCTGGGTGGGGCTTTCCTTGCATTCCTGGAGACTCCTTACATTTTCATGTATCTTATACCTTCCTTTTGATGTGAACTGGGTTTCCACTCCTTACCACCAAACAGCTGTGGCTAAAATGGTGGTATTTATCTACCTTTACTGGTAGAAAACAGATTCAGAGGTTAAATGACTTGCTCGGGAGATTGGCCAACTGGTCCAGAGTGTGTGCCTGGTGTGGGGCCTCAATGTCCTTGCCGCTGTGTGTGGCGTTCAGTGTAATTCCAGTGGTTTAAATGGTCTCATGCAAGTGAGGAGATGGGGCAAGAGCTTAAACTGAGGCTTGCTGGCCTGAGTTTTTTTATTTTTTTAATTTTTTTTGAGACAGAGCCTCAAGCTGTCACCCTGGGTAGAGTGCCCTGGCATCACACCTCACAGCAACCTCCAATTCCTGGGCTCAAGCGAGCCTCCTGCCTCTGCCTCCCAAGTAGCTGGGACTACAGGCACCTGCTACAATGCATGGCTATTTTTTGGTTGCAGCCGTCATTGTTATTTGGTGGGCCTGGGCTGGATTCGAACCCGCCAGTTCAGGTGTATGTGGCTGGCGCTTTAGCCGCTTGAGCCACAGGTGCCAAGCTTGGCCTGAGTCTTAAACCTTAGGATTCCTAATGCAGTGAAAGGAATTGAAGCAATGGGTGGTAGTTCATTGATTAATTTCTTGTTTCATTTTCACTCAACCTTTTTTGCATCTACTGTGTGTCAAATAGTATAAGGCACAAATCTTTCCCCAGCCTGGGCGCCTCATCTGAACCACAGAACACAGAACTGTGGCCATGTCCTCAGATCTTCCATGGATGATAAATAGTTTAGTGTCATTCTGGGTGCGTGAAAGAGAAGTTAATTTCCTGTGTCCTGTGGATGTCTCAGGTTCTTAAGCTTCATTCTCTGCTAGAACCCCAATTGAAAATGGCAGAAACCAAAATACTTCCCCCCTACATAATTACAGATTGGTAAATACTGTGAAAGATCAGAGTTGAGACCTGAGGTTACGTCAGTGAACTTGGCCCAGTGTGAGGTGGGCCCTGGGGAGAGTAAGAACTGGGAAGCAACCTAAGGCACTTTGGGGGTGTGCGAGATGCACCTTGTAGGTGCTTTCCAAGCCTTGAGATGAGAGCCTCTGAGTAGGGAAAAAAAAACATTAAGTGTTTTAAGTGGTGTGTGTGCTTATTTGTGAAAGATTGATTGAGAGAGATCAGATTTGTACTTTGAAAAGATGACAAGATTACTCCCCTGGCTTCAGTGGAAGAATGCCTTGCCGAGGCGAGAATGGAATTGCAGGCTGAGGTGTATTTCTAGGCAGATGATAGCAGCTTGGATAAGGGGGTGGCACTGGGATATTTAGAAGGTAAAATGGTCTTGGGAATGAATGGGATCTGAGGTTTGAAAGGATATTTTTTGTTAAAAGACAAAGTTACAACAGATTTAAAGATTTGAATTGGTTTTTACCTGTGATTATAGAATCTATAAAAACAGAGTGTTCTGATGAGCCAAGCAGAGGAGTTTGGTTTTCTAGATAGAAAAGAGCTGAAGAGAGCAGAAACAGAAAGCAAAAAGAATTTGGTTGTTTCAAAATTACATTTCTTGTAAGGGTTAAAGCACAGGGGACTTCCTTATCGTGTTGGCTAAAACTGCCATGTTAGGGGACTTACTATTATCTCTCTCCTGATTTCTTTTCTTTCTTTCTTTTTTTTTTTTTTTTTTTGAGACAGAGCCTCAAACTATCCCCTGGGGTAGACTGCCATGGTGTCACAGCTTACAGCAACCTCCTTACAGCAACTCTTGGGCTTAAGCGATTCTCTTGCCTCACTCAGCCTCGTGAGTAGCTGGGACTATAGGTGCCTGCCACAACGCCCAGCTATTTTTTGATTATAGTTGTCATTGTTGTTTGGCAGGCCTGGGCCGGGATTGAACCTGCCAGCTCCGGTGTATGTGGCTAGTGCCCTAGCTGCTGAGCTTCTGGCGCAGAGCCTCCTGATTTCTTAAAGTCAGATAAACCTCTAATTTTGGCTTGGTGGTGTGGGAATGCAGCATGAGTAACTGCATGAGTCCGTTGAGCCTAGTTCAGGAGGTCAGTCCAAACCAGTAACCTCCCAAATTTTATTTAATCATTATTTTATTTAATGATTCTTTCCCCCAAACTTAGGGCATCAGCACTACTCTCAGTCACCATCATTTTGGGTTTCAGCCTCTCCAAGTCATGGGTTTCCGTGTGCACGTTATGATGCGTTTCTTGGAGTTGCCCTATGCCAGCCGGAGAAAGACCATTACCATTCAGCAGAGAACACCATGTAGATGTTTGTTCCTTTGAGAGGATACACTACACCAGGAAGACCACTATTATGACTACTGACTATGAGGAGGAGAATACCAAGGGTTTGGAGTAGACCCTTAGCCAGGGTCCCCACAGATCAAACCAACTAAAATCATTAAAGAATGAGCTGCATGGGGAATCTGCCCATTAGCAGGCAGCTGACTAGTTCTGCTTATCCATGTGCAACAAGAAGTGTTAGCAGCTGCCCAGATTTCTTCCTGTCCAGCTAGTAGGTAGCACTTCGTTATCTAGCATCCCGTGATTGGATTTGGCATGATAGATCCAACATTTGTCAGTTTTCCAAAGAAGCTACTGATTATGCTAATTATGAAATTCCAACCACAGCATTATCTTGCCAAGAGAAAAAGGAAATTAAGAGGGGTAAGGGGTCTCATTATGATAGGGAATCTTACTCTGATATGGGAAAAGCTGTCCCCAACATGAAGTTGTCAACTTTTCATCCTGGTTTGTATTTTGAATGTTTCTGTCTATGACATTGGGTGTTTTGGGTAAACTCCCTCTGTGGCCTGCAAATCAGGCAAGAGGCTGGTCCTTGGTAATTTACATGGAACTGCCCAGCTCCAGTTGGGCAACTGGAATAGTGCTTCAGAAACGGAGCAGTTCTTGTTCTTATTTGGAAAGATATAACCAAATACTGGAGGAAACTAGAACTCCTCAGGATCCAGTATTGTTTGCAAATAGATAATAAAAACTGGAAAACGGTGGAGCTACAATTTAATAGATGTGCTGTCATTTTCTTTATGAAAGAAACAGAAGTTTTCTCTCTAGTCACCATCATCTCTCCACTAAAGATAATCAAAGTAAGACCAATTTGTTTGCAGGTTGAGTTTAGCCTCATGGAATGTGGGGCTTAGTGACTGACCACAAAGTTTGCTTTGCTGTAACTTTTTTTTTTTTTGTAGAGACAGAGTCTTCTCACTTTATCGCCCTCTGTAGAGTGCCGTGGCGTCACACAGCTCACAGCAACCTCCAAGTCCTGGGCTTAGGCGATTCTCTTGCCTCAGCCTCTCGAATAGCTGGACTACACCAGCTGGACGCCCACCACAATGCCTGGCTGTTTCTTTGTTTTGCAGTTTGGCCAAGGCTGGGTTTGAACCTGCTACCTTCGGTATATGGGGCCGGCGCCCTATTCTCTGAGCCACAGGCACCGCCCTGCTGTTACTTTTTTTAAAGACAGAGTCTTGCTCTGTCACCCAGGCTAGAGTACAGTGGTGTGATCATAGCTATCTATAACCTCAAACTCTTGGGCCCGAGCAAACTAACCACATTAGCCTCTCAAGTACATAAGAGTATAGATGTATACCACCATATCTGACTAATTTTTAAATTTTTCACAGAGATGAGTACTCAACTGTGTTTCCCAGACTGGTCTTGAACTCCTGGCCTCAAACAGTCCTCCTGCCTTAGCCTGCTAAAGTGCTAGGATTATAGGCATGTTGTTGGAACTTTTTATAAAGAATCTCAGGGCGGTGCCTGTGGCTCAATGAGTAGGGCGCCAGCCCCATATACCGAGGGTGGAGAGTTTGAACCCAGCCCGGCCAAACTGGGGATGGGGGAAGGGTCTTGAAAAACTAACCAGGCGTTGTGGCAGGCACCTGTAGTCCCAGCTACTCGGGAGGCTGAGGCAAGAGAATCGCCTAAGTCCAAGAGCTGGAGGTTGCTGTGAGCTGTGTGACACCATGGCACTCTACCCAGGGCAACAAAATGAGATTCTGCCTCTTAAAAAAAAAGAAAAAATCTCAGATCAGATTTTTAAAAGACTTTAAAGAATAGGAAGTGAAACCAATATTTCCAATTGTATCCTATTATAAAGAGAGCAGACTGTTATTGAACTAATGCAAATGACTGTATTAGTATAAAAATAAGAATAGTCACAAATAATTTCCAAATTCTGGAGTGATCAAGTAGGTATAAAAAGTAAATGCTGCTACTTGGGAGACTGAGGCAAGAGAATCGCTTAAGCCCAAGAGTTTGAGGTTGCTGTTAAGGCGACACAATGAGACTCTGTCTCAAAAAGAAAATAAAAATTTATTTCACAAGATTCATCTTCCATAAATCTTTTACAGTTGTCTTATCTATTTAGTTTTTATCCTCTACTTTGCCTTCTCAACAGCCAGTCACTCTAGGACAAAAATTACTTTCTTTTTTCTTTAACAAAATTCATTTGCAGACTTTATAACAACATATCTTACTTGATTTGCAGACTGTTATTTCCCTTATTTCTAGTTTTAATGAGCATGTTACTGTGTTAATTAGAATTAACTCTTAGTAACCTTAATTTCTAGGGAAAAGTAGGAAATAATCAAATTTTAAAATGTTTTATGTCAGCATTTTACGGATGAGCACTATTTCAAATTTTTAGAAAGATGTTTCCTCCTAATACAGTTTGTCCATATTTATGAACAGAGCAAAATACAATTACCTTTTTATATCATATAAAAATGATGCCAAAATACATATACAGTTTTTATTCTGCAATTAATATTTCAATACTTCAACTTATTTAGAAACAGCTCAGACAATTCATGACTATTTATTACTTAATTTAACATAACATGACCTTTAGGATTTCAAGATACTGAAAAAGGTTTTTGAAACTATGACGAAGAATTCGTAGCTAATGAAGGAGTTCAGGAAATGTCACCCCCATAATTTTGCTTTGATATAGTGACCACTTCCAGTTGAATGCATTTGAAAAATAAATGGCCAGGAGAGGCTTTCTCTGAACTCCTTATCTGCCCAAGCACAGCTCTTCTAGATCAGTGTTTTCCTCACTGTACCTTGTTTATCTCACTGCACACTTAAACCTCTACCCACCACGGCACACTTAAATTTTGTGGATTTAAAAAAACAAAAGAATATACATACTGTGCTTTGAACTTTTTTTGAAAATAATTTAATTAATGATGTTTAAAAATTTTCTAGGCACACCAGTGTGGCAAGCACACTGGTTGAAAATCACTGCTCCAGAGAAACAACCTGTCATCAATGTGACCAATGAGGCAAGTATCAAAAACATAACAGAAATAAAGAAACAGAAGTCCAGCTTGATTCTTTTCTTTTCAAACAAACAATCTTTTACTTGCCTGTTCCATCACCCTAAGAAATTGATAGCTAGACAACCCTAAATTTATACTTCCAAAGGAAGACTCTGAAGGGAACCACAGTAGATTTACATCTCAGAGGCACAGAAGTTAAACACTCCTTAAATGTCAAGACAAAGCCTAGTTCAGACTTAATGGTCAAAGGTGAGGCTTGTTATGGTTGATTTAAGTCTTTGCCCTGTGCTTTATAATAGTTTGCTTGTGATTTAGGGTGCTGAGATGGAGACAGATTTACACAATGTTGATTTCCTTTACACTTATAAATTTCTTTTTCTTTCTTTTTTTTTTTTGAGACAGAGCCTCCAGCTGTCACCCTGGGTAGAGTGCTGTGGCATCACAGCTCACAGTAATCTCCAATTCCTGGGCTCAAGCGAGTCTTCTGCCTCTGCCTCCCAAGTAGCTGGGACTACAGGTGCCCGCCACAACGCCCGGCCATTTTTTGGTTGCAGCCGTCATTGTTGTTTGGCGGGCCCGGACTGGATTCGAACCTGCCAGCTCAGGTGTACGTGGCTGGCGCCTTAGCCCGTTGAGCCACAGGCGCCAAGCCAGCACATATAAATTTCTTACAGAAAGTTTCCAAATAGTCAGCTATACATCAGAAAGGTGTATTTTGGAGCTCAGTCCAAACCATTGTCCTCCTATAAATTTTATTTAACAGTATAAAGCAGGTGAAGAATGGCCACTAGTTTTCTGGCTTGCGTTAATGGGTGGTTGCCATCCACTGAGACAGCAGTACAGAAAGAAGCCACTTACTGTTTATTTGGTTTATTTATAAATAGTAAATTGTGGTTCTTTTAGGGCTTTTTCTTTTCTTTCTTTTTTTTTTTTTTAACCACAGGAATCCAAACTATTAGCTGTGGGTGTTCACAGACTCAGAATAATTGACTTCACTTTTCCCCTGAAGTTCTTCATTTGTGGGACTTAGGGTTCTGAAGGAGTGTCTTGGAGGGACAGAGCTCCAAGTCCACCTGAAAAGTCTTCCTTTAGTCTGGCTTGGTGTGTTTAGCACATCTCCCCACAGTTATCTATGCCCAGGCAGGTAACTGCACACAAACTAACCTTGCAAAGGGCAAGAGACTCACTGTGGCTCATTTTTCTTTCTTTTCTTGGGTGACTGGCTCCTAGTGAGAATGCTTCTTGTTGCAAGAACTCCTCCGTCACATGGGTACAGAACTGATGTGTGCCAGTGTCCTCAAATGGTTGACTAACATTTGTCCCACACAGTTAGTAGGGTATTGGAGCCCATGTGATGAGGGGACATCAAGATTGACAAGTTACTGTTCTGTTTCTATAGAAAATGACATGTAAATTGTTTTTTTTTTGAGACAAGAGTGTCAAGCTATCGCCCTGGGTAGAGTGCCGTGGCATCACAGCTCACGGCAACCTCCAACTCTTGTGCTCAAGCGATTCTCTTGCCTCAGCCTCCCAAGTAGCTGGGACTACAGGCACCCGCCACGATGCCTGGCTATTTTCGTTGTTGTTGTCGCATTTGTTGTTGTAGTTTCAGCCGGCCAGGCTGGGTTCAAACCCACCAGCCTCAGTGTATGTGGCCAGCACCCTACCCACTAAGCTATGGGTGCTGCCTAAATTGATTTTGTTTTTTTTTTTTGAGAGTCTCACTATGTTGCTCTGGTAGAGTGCTGTGGCATCACAGCTCACAGCAACCTCAAACTCTTGGGCATCAGCAATTCTCTTGCCTCAGCCTCCCACGTAGCTGGAACTAAAGGCGCCCACTACAATGCCCGGCTATTTTTTTATTGCAGTTGTCATATGGTTTAGCTGGCCCCTGGCCAGATTCAAATCCACCAGCCTTGCTATATGTGGCTGGCACCGTAACCACTGTGCTGTAGGCACTGAGCCAGTTGATTCTTTTTTTAAGGCTTAGGGGTGGAGGATCCTATGATGTGTGGCACAGAGAGAGAGAAGTTAGGATCTCTTACTTAACATTAAGAGTTTGCCAAGAACATTTAAATTTGTCATCCTTGACACCACCTGAGAGGCCGGGCAAGCAAGCTCTTAAGTTCTAAAGGGGTCATAGGAAGCTAGTTAACAAATGGGCTGAAACATTCCCACGTACCTCATTTGCTTCCAGTTGAGAAAAGGGCAAGGACTGATTTGTCTGGTGGTCACTTTACTCGCACCATAACAGGACCACCTTATTCTTGAGGCGTTAAAAAAAATGAAATTTAAAGAGGACATACTCAGTTGAAGACAGGCTTGTAGGGAGGGGTGAATAGAAATCCTGTCCAAGTTACTAAGTTGGCCACTCAGAAAGATTGTTGATTGGTTATTAATTGAATCTGTCATCCAGGCTTGCCTTGTCAAATGTTCTAGCATTGATGAGAAGCTGGAGGCTAACAATGATTTGATTTAACATGATGCTATTGGTAATTGTATTATCTTTGCATAGTTTTGAACCTCAGCGGTTGACACACTCAGCTTATTTTAGATTTTCTCTTTCATCAGAACTTTATAGTTTAAATAATTATGGTGCGACTGCATAATAATTACATTCAAGTGCTGTGAGCGTAGAGCGTTTGGAACTGAGAAAGCACATACTGGAATCAGGTGGCATCGTTCAGCAGGTATTAATAAGGACTTTAAGTCTCTAGCTCTGTGCTAGGTGCTGAGGAAACAGCCCAGAGCAGAAGAGGCCTGCCCTTCATTGTCTGGGGAAGAGAGGCTGTCAGCTCAGCCTGCAGTGCAGAGAGGTGCATTTTGTGCAGGAAGCTGTGACCTAATTACCTAGTTTAGAGACCAAAGAAGGACTAGGAGAGAAAACAATTATTCAAACAGGGAAGAAGCTGAGCAACTCTGGACAGTGTGGACTTCACGTTGATTTCAGGCCATGTGGCAGTGCTTCCCTTGGATGTCCAGTTGTGTAGTGGACTCGCCTTTTATAAGGGGAGTTGGATTTGAACAAAAGTCCACACGGCAACAATCATGTATGGATAAAGTCACCTTTGAGAATCCTGTTGGGACCAACAAAGCCAGTTGCCTTTTCAGCATTGGATCAGAGCTGCTTCTTAAGAGCAGAGAACACAAACCCTGGCCCACATCCAGTTGGCTGTCTATGTTTGTAAATAAAGTTTTGTTGGAAAAATAGGCACATCCAATTGCTTTACTGTCAGGGAGGCTGCTGGGTCACTAAATGGCAGGGTTGAGTATGGCCCACAAAGTCAGAAATATTTTCTATCTTGTCCTTTAAAGGAAAAGTTTACTGCTTTCTGAAAATGAAGGAATTGCTTTTCCATTTAGGCACCATATTTTAAAAAGAAAATTGTCTGCTCAGTGCCCGTGGCTCAAGCGGCTAAGGCGCCAGCCACGTAGACCTGAGCTGGTGGGTTTGAATCCAGCCTGGGCCCACCAAACAACAATGACGGCTGCAACCAAAAAAAGCCGGGCGTTGTGGTGGGCGCCTGTGGTCCCAGCTGCTTGGAGGCTGAGGCAGGAGACTCGCTTGAGCCCAGGAGTTGGAGGTTGCTGTGAGCTGTAATGTAACGGCACTCTACTCAGGGCAACAGCTTGAGGCTCTGTCTCAAAAACAAAAGAAAGAGAAGAAAAAGAAAATTGTCTTTAAACACCAGAATACTAACAGTGAGGTGAGACATTCATACGACAGGGGGCCTATAGGAGCTGAGGAAGCAGCCACATGCCTCTCCCACCTTACTTTTACCTGGGATCGTGTTCTCCTTACCTGAAACAGAGTGATTTGCCTAAAATACATATCCTTTCTCTTCCCTCCCTGTTTCTGTATCTGAACTGCATGCATTTGAGTCTGCTGCACACTGTTTGTGCTCCTTCGACTGTGCTGATGGGAAAAGGAGAGGTGGACTTAACATGTAAATGATGCATTTCTGCCAACTAAAAGCTAGAATGTTGTCCTAGTGATTTCAGTAGGAAAAAAAAATGGTAAGAGAATGAGTTGTCCTTTTTTTTTTGAGACAGAGCCTCAAGCTGTCACCCTGGATAGAGTGCCGTGACATCACAGCTCACAGCAACCTCCAAGTCCTGAGCTCAAGCGAGTCTCTTACTTCCACCTCCCAAGTCGCTGGGACTACAGGCACCCGCCACAACGCCTGGTCATTTTTTGGTTGCAGCTGTCATTGTTGTTTGGCGGGCCCGGGCTGGATTCGAACCCACCAGCTCAGGTGTACGTGGCTGGCGCCTTAGCCTGTTGAGCCACAGGCGTCGAGCTGAGTTGTCCTTTTGACACACAGTTAAGTATTCTGAACCCTGGAATAACTATTGTGTGGCTTTCCACAATGCTCACATTGCAGCTGGTCCTGTGGTCTCAAGAAGACCTTGTCGGGCCCATGAGGTGGCTCACGCCTATAATTCTAGCACTCTGGGAGGCTGAGGTGGGTGCATTGCTTGAGCTCAGGAGTTTGAGACCAGCCTGAGCAAGAGCCAGACCCTGTCTCTACTAAAAATAGAAGAACTAACCAGGGGTTGTGGCAGGTGCTTGTGGTCCCAGCTCCTTGGGAGGCTGAGGCAAGAGGATCAGTTGAGCCCAGGAGTTTGAGATTGCTGGGAGCTATGATGACATGGCATACAACCCAGGGTGACAGAGTGACACTTTGTCTTAAAAAAAAAAAGACCCTATTCTGGGCAGCGCCTGTGGCTCAAAGGAGTAGGGCGCCGGCACCATATGCCGGAGGTGGCAGGCTCAAACCCAGCCTCCGCCAAAATCTACAAAAAAAAAAAAAAAAGAAAGAAAAGACACTATTCTTATCACCCAAGGAGAACCTCGTTGATATAAATTTGGGGATGGGGTCTAGTTTTATTTGCATTTAATTTGATAAATTTGATTTGATTCTTTAGTTGTAAGGAAGCTAGAAACATGTGCCAGACAGACTTTAAGGTTGCCCTATGATACTTGACCCTGGTGCTCACCTTTGGTCTGTCCGTCCACTTGAGTAGGGGTGGGGGACCTGTGAATGGCTTCTAACCAGTAGAAGACAGCAACGGGGATGGACTGTCACTCTAGGTGTATGTTTATCTGAGACTCTTCTGGCTGACTTCTGTGGGAAGGAGCTGAGGGTGGCCTACAACCAACAATAAGCTAGGGCCTTTACTCTTATAGCTACAAGGAAATAAGTTCCCTGCCCACACCTGAGTGAGCAGCGTGGCCACAGACCTTTCCCTTGGGGGAGTCTGCAGATGAAACCAAGCCGTGCAGCCAGGCAGGGGGCCCAGCTAAACCATGCTTGCACTCCTCACCCACAGAAGCTACAAGATAATAAATGTGTGTTGTTTTAAGCCAGTAAGTTTGTGGTACTTTTTGTTGCAGCGGCAGCAGAAGAATATGAAGCATTTAAGAAGTTTACACTTGGGCAGCACTTGTGGCTCAAAGGAGTAGGGCACTGGCCCCATATGCTGGAGGTGGTGGGTTCAAATCCAGCCCCGGCCAAAAACTGCAAAAAAAAAAAAGAAAAGAAGAAGAAGTTTATACTAGCTGTGATTGGTACATGTTTAACATTGTAAAACTCCAGTCAGGTTGCCTTCAGGTGGGAACATCTGAACCATAGCCCTAATGAGCTTTTATTCTCTTGTTCCCTTTTTCTTCTCCTCAGGCAAAGCCAAAAGTGGCTCTTGGGGTCATTTTTGTAGTACTGACAAGGTATTTCTAGCAAGATGCCCTGCCAGTAATGTTTCTTTGGTCCCTTGAGCTGCTGCAGAGGGCGCCTCCCCCAACCCTTGGGGCTGCATCTGTCCTGGGATTCTTATCCACCCTGTTCCATCAATGCTGTATCCTGTTTCACTCATAAAAAGCAGGGGGAAGTGGTAAAACCAAGCCTCCAGACTCCCTGTGTAATCCCGGCTTCTATTCGGTTGTTGGTTCTTTGGAGAAAGATTCTCTGAGGAGGAAGTGGGGGCTCCCTGTGCTCCCCCAACATAGGACCAGCCTCCAGGTGCACCATGTGCTGGATTTAGGCCTCTGAGCTCAATGTTACTATGACTGGTATCTCACTTCTGCCAAATATAGGTGGGGAAAAGCAAATTTCTGTTAAGTTTTTTTTTTAGAGACAGAGTCTCACTTTGTCACCCTCTGTAGAGTGCAGTTGTATCACAGCTCACAGCAACCTCTAGCTCTTGGGCTAAGGCGATTCTCTTGCCTCAGCCTCCCAAGTAGCTGGGACTATAGGCACCCGCCACAATGCCTGGCTCTTTGTTTTGTTGTTGTTGCATTTGGCCGGGGCCAGATTTAACCTGCCACTCTCTGTATATGGGGCCAGCTCCCTACTCACTGAGCTACAGGCGCCAATTCTTGAACGGTTATTTCTATATTAAGTTTGAGGTCTTGGAAGCAACACACTGGGCTGTAGTAACAGTTTAGATTCCTTAAGAAATATCTGGTTTTTTTGGCGCCTGTGGCTCAGCGAGTAGGGCGCCGGCCCCATATACTGAAGGTGGCGGGTTCAAACCCGGCCATGGCTGAACTGCAAAACAAAAAAATAGCCGGGCGTTGTGGAGGGCGCCTGTAGTCCCAGCTACTCGGGAGGCTGAGGCAAGAGAATCACCTAAGCCCAGGAGTTGGAGGTTCCTGTGAGCTGTGTGACACCATGGCACTCTACCGAGGGCAATAAAGTGAGACTCTGTCTCTACAAAAAAGAAAAAAAAAAAAAAGAAATATCTGTTTTTCCTTTCCTTCCTTCTTTTCTTTCTTTTTGTTTTTTTGAGATCATCTCTCTCTGCCACTCTGAGTAGAGCACCATGACATCATCATAGTTCACAGCAACCTCAGTCTCTTAGGCTCAGGCAGTCCTCTTGCTTCAGCTTCTCAGGTAGCTGGGACTACAGGTGCCCACCACCACACCTGGCTAGTTTTTCTATTTTTAGTAGAGATGAAGTCTCACTCTTGCTTAGGCTGGTCTCGACCTCCTAAACTCAAGCATTCCACCCACCTTGGCCACCCAGAGTGCTAGGAAGGAAATAACTTTTGATGTAAGCTATTGAACAATTGATTTTTTTTTCTTTTTTTTTTTTTTTTGAGATAGAGTCTCACTTGGTCACCTTGGGTAGAGTACTGTGGAGTCATGCCTCACAGCAACCTTGAACTCTTAGGTTCAAGTTGTCCTTTTGTTTCAGCCTCCCAAGTAGCTGGGACTACAGGCACCCACCACAACACCTGGCTGTTTTTTAGAGATGGTCTCAATCTTGTTCAGGCTGGTCTCAAACTCATGAGCTCAGGCAGTCCACCTGCCTCAGTCTCCCAAGTGCTGGGATTAAGGCATGAGCCACAGTGCCCAGCGGATTGATTTTTTTTTTTTTAATAGAGCACAGATACTAAGTGCTCTATTAAAATTGTAGGTGTTGTAAAAACAAAGTTTAAGACCCAATGCACAGTTACTTTACATCTGTCTTAAAATTTCTTCTGGAATATCATACCAGAAAAGATTCTTGTTTCTATTGCGTTCTTATACTTTCTTTTAATGGAGAAAGTGTATCCATCTTGTTTATCTTTTTACCAAGGCCAGTAAGAAACTTAGAGCCTAAAGGCCACAGCTCAGCTGCTGTCAGTCTAGTTCTAAGCTTCTGATTCTGTTTTTAAACTCTCTTATTTGCTATGTGGAGGAGCATAATTGTTTTGCAGCTTTGCACATTAGTTCTGTGGTTTGCTTTGACCCTGCTTCTGAGCAGAAGTAGCTGTGTGCTACATTAATTATTAGGTAAGTTGTTTTAACTAGTGTATACAAGAGCTTGTTGGCCTGCGTTCCACGTGAGAACATTGATTTCTGCTTCTACTTAAAAAGGTCAAATTCCATGATGTAGTTTTGATTTAGGAGAATTTGGTTCTGACCTGGAGTCTTTGTGGGATTCATGCACACCAAGAATGTCTTGTCAACAGCAGGCTCTGTGCGACGGGTGGCTTGCTCTGCTGTCTGAGCCTGTTCCTTTTGCCCTTCCTGGTCTGCTTGGGCAGAGGAGAGCGAAGGAGAAGCTCTTGGCAGATGATTCTAGCCAGGACCCTTAGGCGTAGGGAGGAGACTAATTTTAGTCCTGTTTTCATTGTTATGGTTGTTTGGTGGCATCTTTCTTTTTAGGGTAGAGCATTTCAGCTTTAGTTTTTGTTTTTGCATTTCCTGTGTATACCTCCTGAAGCAACATGAACTGCTAAAAATGTCACTTGGTATTTATTTTGTGCCTAGAATAACATTTAAGACCTGTGAACACTGTGAGTCACTAAAATGGTGTTAGGAGAAAGAACCGTCATCTGTGTTACCCTTTCTATGTTTCTACCTAGAATTTTTCCAGTTGATTTACTGTACTTGTTTTAATTGGAATACATAATCTATTTACTTTTTGTTTTTCTTGGCACAAAGTCTTAGTCTGGCGCCTTGATTAGAGTGTCGTGGCATCGTAGTTCACAGCAACCTCAAACTATTAGGCTCAAGCAATCGTCCTGCCTCAGCCTCCAGAATAGCAGGGATTACAGGCGTGCACTGCCTTGCCTGGTTAGTTTTTGTGTTTTAGTAAGGATGGGGTCTCATTCTTGCTCAGGCTGGTCTCAAACTCCTGAGCTCAGGCAGTCCACCTGCCTTGGCCTCCCAGAGTGCTAGGATCACAGGTATGAGCACCGTCCCAGCCACACCTTCTTTTTCTTTCGTCGGTAGCAATACAGTGACATGCCTGCCGGCACCCTGCACCTCACCTTTGTATAGAGCATCTTAGTTTTTATTATTTATTTATTTATTTTTAGAACATCTTATTTTTTAAAATACAATAAATTCAAGAAGGTCATGCCTAAATAGGAAACTTGCTGGGAAATACAGTTGTGCTGCTTACCCAGTAGACGAGCAACAGCCAGTGAACAGGCTGTTTGCACTTTCTTTTTGATTAGAGCTTAAACAAGTGCCTGTCACAAAGCAGACTGGGCTTGTTCCCCAGGTGTCCCCAGTATCTAGCACATACAGCAAAACCTCTGTAAGTTGAGCACCCAAGGGACTGTAACAAACTGGTCACCGTATGCAGGAGGTCACCACAAGGACCCAGGCCTGCTGTGCCAACATGTGCAGGTGCTGCGTGTCTGGTCTGTGAGAATCAGGTCAACTTGAGGAGGTTCTCCTGTAGTAGGTACTTTGTAAATACGTGTGGGATAAATGAAGTCAGTAGCATAACAGGTAGTGAAAAAGAGGGATGGTTTTATAAAAGAATAAAAGGAGAGGTCAGCCAGGCCTGGGGTCTTCAAACTGAGTGTTAGCAGAAAGAATCACCTAGGGGACTTACTAAAGCCTGTGGGACCCAAGAATTTGCATCTCTAAAAAGTCTTTTAATGAGGCTGCTGCTGCAGGTTCAAGACCACATTTTGAGAACCACTGATGCCTGTAGATGAAAAAAGAGGCTTGTAAAAGTTGTGTTTTGTCTAATTGACAAAACTAATCAGTGACTGAAGCAACACAGAAGCCAGCTATGTCCTTCTCACTTCCTGACTCAGGAGGGAGAAGAACATTCTGATGTTTCCAAACCGGGAAATGCTACCTGTTTCTTTTTTGGACTTTAGTCCCAGCTAACTGACAACCTTGGGCCAGAACAAGAGTACAAGAGGAGTTGTTCCAGACGTTTGTTAATTACTTCTGCAAAAGTGCCCTGTGCCAGCTGGCCTTTGTGACTGTAGCATCTGCCACCCATCAGAGGAAGAGGTTTGATTGGAAGTCAAGTAAAGCCTTCGACTGTCTGGCAGTTGAGTCGCTGGAGTCTCTTGCCTATCTTGGAGATTGTGTGTTTAGGATTCAGCCTCCTCAGGGAGTCAGCCCACCCACAGATGATGCCTACACACTGTGGGCGCTGAGATTGGGGGGCACTCTTAATAGACCCTTCATTTACTCACAGCCCTCTGTCCTCTGGGTGATCTGGGAAGAAGCCCTGGTGGGTGCCCAGGCTTCGAGGGGAACTGTTCAACTGGGGCAAAAGGAGGTTATCACAGCCCTCTGTCCATGGTTTCTTTTGTTTCTCTTCAGAATTTTTGACTGGAGATAAAAAGGAGAAGACTGAGCCAGTTGGGGACCGTGGCCATTTTGGACTCTGTCTGCCATGGCTCCGCCAGCTGGAACAAAGCCCTTTCTCTTTTAAACATGGTGTTTGGTGTTCTTTCTCTCTGTTGGACCTCATCTTCCTACAACACCAGCACCTTCCTGCTCTGAGAGACATGGTCGTGGCTTCCATGTTGAAGGGCCCTGTGGAGTCATGACTAAGGCTGGACCTAAGTTCAGGCCATTTCCCAGGTGTTCTGTGACTTTGGGCCCAGTTCTTTTCTCTGAATTTCCATTTCTTCACCTGTAAAATGGCTATTAAAATAACGTCTGCCTGTCAGGGGTGGCATAATCAATAAGTTATTGGCTGTTTTTTTTTTTTTTTTTTTTTGAGACAGAGCCTCAAGCTGTCACCCTGGATAGAATGCAGTGGCATCACAGCTCATAGCAACCTCCAATTCCTGGGCTCAAGCAAGTCTCTTGCCTCCGCCTCCCAAGTCGCTGGGACTACAGGCGCCCGCCACAATGCCCGGCCATTTTTTGGATGCAGCCGTCATTGTTGTTTGGCGGGCCTGGGCTGGATTCGAACCCGCTAGCTCAGGTGTACGTGGCTGGCGCCTTAGCCCGTTGAGCCACAGGTGCCAAGCCAAGTTATTGTCTGTTGTTGGAGGAGTGTGATGTAGTATAAATTGGGTTATGACAGTACCCAGTCAACACCAGCTGTAAATCTCCTTTCCACTGGCTCTCCTGGCACCCGGGTAGGGTAACCCTGTGCACACACTTTGCATTTTGCCTTGTGGCAATTTGCTTTAGGTCAAGATTGGGGGTGTTCATTTTTGTCTAAACATCAGGACCACCAGTACATTGGTAATGAATCGTGGCTTCCAGGAGGTTGGCTTCTACTCAGCCTTTTGAGTACCGTGTTTGGATTTTTGAATTAACCCCTCCTTTCGCATAGCAGGTGAAGGATCTTGCACACACTGAACCCTGCATACCATGTGTCCCAGCACCCTCAGGAAAGCTATCAGGCCTCCCTGGGCCCCGCAGGACCTGCCCCCAGCTTACCACCACCCCCACTAGCCTGTGGGCAGGTCTCCTATCCACCTGACCCTGCTGGCCCAGAGGCTTCCAAACAGGCACCTCTCTTTTCCAGGAGGACTGTGCAAGGTGCCTGCTGCCCACCACCCACAGTGGAGGGCTTCACAGCACACCTTTCCCTGCCCCTTCCCTTGCTGCAGGAGTCTGCTTCCAGAAACCCAGACCAGGGCAGAAGCATTATTCCCCTAGGGGGGCCACTCCCACCCTCTCTCTAAATCTGGTTTGGCCTCACTTTGATAGCCACTGTGGCCTTTGTGGTGGTGTGTTTGGGGTCTGTCTTCCTGCTTCTCAAGTATCAGTGCCTGGTGTGTCTACCTCACTACTATATCCCTCTTCAGAAGGGGGCCTTAGGAAGGCCCTCTGAACCTGAGTGGGCGGCAGCAATGTCAGGGGGATAGTCACCAGACTGGACTCCACACCACAGTTCACACCTGCAAGCGCCTGCTGGCCCAGGCCATCAGAGCTCCAGCTCTAGACAGGGCGGTAGGGCAGGGGTGGAATGTTTGCCTGAACCAGCTGTGGAGGTCTAGCTTCCTTTGTACCTGGAGGAGAAGAAACAACACGGGTGGGCCGTCACACATCACTGACCAGGGTTAGTGTATTTTGCGGTTTTTTAAAGACAAGGTCTCATTCTGTCACCCAGACTGCAGTAGAGCAGCTCAATCATAGCTCCCTGAAGGCTCGATTCTCCTGCCTCAGCCTCCTGGGAAGCTGGGACTACGGGCTCCCACCACCACATCTGGCTAATTTTTTGTAGAGACAGGATCTTACTGTGTTGCCAAGGATGGTCTCAAACTCCTGACCTTAAGCAGTCCTCCCTCCTTCCCAAAGTGTTGGGATTACAGGAGGTGTGATCCATAGCATCAAGTCCAGGGCCAATTTAGAACACAGAGGTCTGAGCTCATGTTTAGATCAGGTTGACTGCTTTGAGTAAGAGAGTGGGTTTTTAAGGCCAGGCAGTGCTCTCTAAGCTGCCTGTTTCAGCATTTTAGGACTGGTCTTCCCATAGTTGGTTTTGGTTCATTGCCCTCAGAAATGAATGTTGAAGATAAAGTGCAAGCCCTGTTTGAAGCAGTCGGAGTTTAACCAAGTTTCAGGCCACATAGTTCTGTGCTAATGTTTTTGTTTTGATGAAAAATTTAAAAATGCCATTTGCAACCCCCACCACAAAGAATACAAAAATATTGTTATAAAGAAACTAGGTATATTTCCATCTCTACTTTGTGGTGGTGCTTCAATTCAAATAGAAAGTTGAAACCAAAAAGACTTTAAAAGGTGGCCTTAAAAAATGTATATAACTTTCTGTTATAATAGTACTCCTTTTTATAATTATAAGTTACATAACTTACAACCCAGTCCACTAATGAGTTCGGCTTGTGGATTTTCATACCTATCTACTGGCTCTGTTAATTGCATATTTTTATTATTAAGGTCCCTTAGTTCTGAGGACATAGAGACTGGCAGACACCAGCTATAATACAGAATTGTTTCTTAGGAAGCACAGGCCATGATGGGAACGATGGGCCTGGTTTTGCTGGAAGTAAATGCAGCTGCACATATTTCTTCCTGGCCACTGCTGAGTCTTAGAAACTCCCTTGCCAACTTCTTTCCGCTCTGAAGGAAGGGACATTTATAGTCCCCTCACAGAGTAGGTGGGGTTCCCGAGTTGGTAGGAATGTCCTGCTTTCTGTCACATCTGGGAAGGACCCATGCCTTGGGTATCTGGGTCCTTGGCCAGTTTCTTTTCTTTCCAGTTTATTGTTTACCTGTTTAGAAAATGCAAGGTTTTCCATCTCGAATGTGGTGTCATCTTAGAATGTGCTCAAGGTACTTTAAACACACTTTGTTTTCCACTGAGGATACAGTTCATTCCCAGGTCATGGTCAGCAGTGGCCTGAGGACCCAACCTCCAACCTCCATCTCCTTAGGCCAAGCAGGTTGGTTGCTTTTCACCCAGCTCTAACTTTGGACACATTAATGTCTCACCCCCCCCATGTCATTAATTGTCCTCATATCAAAATTGAATATTCTTGTGATGCTTTACTAAGAATAATGTGTTCCACTTCCATCCAGGTTAATACAAAGGCTGTAAAGTCTCCATTTTTTTTTAATGGCTGAATAGTATTCCATAGTGTACATATACCACCGCTTGTTAATCCATTCCTGGGTTGGTGGGCATTTAGGTTGTTTCCACATTTTGGCGATTGCAAATTGAGCTGCAATAAACAGTCTAGTGCAAGGGTCCTTATGATAAAAGGATTTTTTTCCTTCTGCATAGATGCCCAGAAATGGGATTGCAGGATCAAATGGGAGGTCTAGCTTGAGTTCTTTGAGAGTTCTCCATACTTCCTTCCAAAAAGGTTGTATCAGTTTGTAGTCCCACCAGCACTGTAAAAGTGTTCCCTTCTCTCCACATCAACGCCAGCATCTGCAGTTTTGAGATTTTGTGATGTGGGCCATTCTCACTGGGGTTAG